>JAQZBX010042953.1:0-21833 GCA_029593785.1 Cabassous unicinctus | reverse complement strand
TTCCCCTGCTGTCCTAGACCCTAGAAGATCTATTTTGGGTCTGTTTCAGCCTGTTCTCTAGCTATTTTTCTGGAGAAGAGATTCCTGTGTGTTACTAGTCAGCCATCTTCCCGGAAGTCCCCCGAAGATATCTTAAGACTTCCTTCTGTGGTTCTTAAGTGATTCAGACATTTAATGTTATACGTACTTGATTTTAAAAACACCTTGCAGTAAAACTTCTAGCTAAATATGAGAGCAACTTAATAGATTCATATCACATGTGAAGTGAGAGGAAATACTAGTGCTGAAGGATATTGTATTGGATGAGGTCTCCAGGAAAATCCCACTTTTTGGGGGCCTGGGCTCTCCAAACATGTTACCTCTTTGGTCATCAAACTGTCCTCTCTATTAGTTAAAAACTGTAAGCTTTAAATTATAATGAGATGATAGAACTTTGCTTCCAACCACTAGTTTTAATTTTAAATGTATGACTTTTTAATATATGACTGATTTTTAGTGATAAAATTTGAATTACTTATGTGTGAGCCTGCTGCTCAGCCTATGATACCTGAACATTTCTGATGAGCAAAGCCTGTACCCAGTAAGCCCTATAAAAGAAAGGGCACTCTCACACACTCTCTCTGTGACCTTGAGTGATGGGACATATATCCTAGTCCATACTCTTGCTGTAGACAAGTTGGAAATGACTGAGGAAGGATTGTCCCTTCCTTGACCATACAGACAATTGCTAAATGCAGGATCTGTCTTCAGTGTTTTCCTGTCTCTTCTACTGCTACTATCACTCCATTTCTAACCCCAGTGATTTTCATCCTAGACATGACAGTGATTTGCACTATAGCATATCTGATTCAGCCCGCCTCTCTCTCAGCTGTCTCTCCATCCGCCTCAACACCCCAAATAAAGTGTAGGTATACTTTTGCCCACCACTTGCCTAATGTAATCAAAACTTTCAACAACAGGTATAAAGTACTTAGTAAAAGTGCCTGGTTCAAAGGATTGCATTCAGTAGATATTAACTGTTTTATTCCCTGGCCTCTATTATGTGAACCATATGAAAATGCTGCTTTTGTATGTAAAAACAGATCTCATATTGGCATTTTTATCTGGTTTAACTTAATAGATATACTCTAGTGATGGTTTTTAACCAGAAATGTGAATCAGCATTACCCAGGTAGTTTTTTACAAACCATATATACTCTGTCCCCATCCTAGACCAATAATATGGGTCCTGGGCAATTATATGTTGAAAAGAACTCTATAGATTATTATGATTCATCTTCCTGGTTAAAAACTCTGCAAAAGAATCTTCCCTTCAGGTTATTTTTCTTTAAATATAAGTTCTTTTATACAGACCTGTTATGTTTTTTATGTATTCTGTTCTCTAGTGATGAGCTGAAACTGTAATTTTATGACTCCATAAATTACTTTTAAGTTATGATCAAATCTCAATTTAAGATTTATCACTACTTAATCTTTAGGGAGAGAAACCTAGGTGCTGCAAGATGCTTTCATGGTTTTCAGATAATTTCCGAGCCTTTTTTTTTCTTCCCCAGTTGTAACTCCACATTATCTTACATATAACATTAATCTTTGTACCTTTCAAATATATTTCTGCCTTTTCATGAGAAAGGGAATTAACAGTAGTAAGCAGGTTACACTTCAGTATTAACTTACCTTGATGACTCAAAATTTAGTTTTCCTACACGATTCATATTATTAACCAGTGTTTTTATTGTTTTAAAAAGATTTATTTATTTACTTTATCCACTACCCCACCCTACCCCAACCCCATTTTTGCTGTTTTTGTGTTCTTTCGCTGGGCAATTCTCTGTGTCTGTTTCCTGCCCTCACTTCTCATCCTTCTCCTCCTGTCTTCACTGGGATTTGATCCTGGGAACCTCTGATGTGGGAGAGAGGCGTCCTACGGCCTGCACCACCTTAGTTCCTGGTTTTTCGTCACATCCCGTCTTGGGTCTCCCTTGTGTCACTCTCCTGTTACGTCAGCATCTTGCTGCATGGCTCGCTGGGGCCTGACGGCTCACCCACTCACAGGGCCTGGCGGCCCGCGCCCTACTGTATTTTTCTTAATTTTTACCGGGAGGTCCCGGGGATGGAACCCAGGTCCCTCCATATGGGAGACGGGCGCCCAACCATTTAAGCCACATCTGCCCCCAACCAGTGTTTTTAAATGTCTGGGTAAGTGGACTGTAGATAAACCCAAAATTACGAGCAAAAATTTTGTCCCTTTTCCTTGGTAAAGGGATTGTAGAAAAGAAGGTTCTGAGTTTCTTTTACCTCCCACTATCATACTCTAACCTGCATTCCTTAAAAATGAGGTGTGCTTTGCTTTAGTCGCTGTAAAAGTTTCAGAAACTTCAACTTCCAACAGCTTTCTGACATCACCTGCAAATATTGCAGTAACTCAATTCAATTCAGTTCTGACTCTACCCAGAGTTAGGCCAGACTCCACAGGTTAAGGGCAGCCCTCTACAAAATTGCCCTTCAGGGACCAGTTGCAAGACAGGGCACTCTCACTTCTGACCAACTGGCTACAAATTTGAGGGTTCCTACCATCCCCTCGGGTTCAAAAATTCACTAGAATGACTCATAGAACTCACTGAAAGTGCTATACTTATAAATACAGTTTTATTATAGTAAAAGGATAAAAATAAGAAACCAAAAGAAAAGATGTATAGGACGAGGGCTGGGAGGGTCTCAAACACAAGCTTCCATGTCCTCTTCACATAAAATCAGAACACATCATCCTCTTTGCACAGGGATGTATCTTCTCAGTCATGGAAGCACATCCAAGCTTCAGGTGCCCCAAGTTCATATGGGATTTCGTTTTGTAGGTGTGATTGGTGGAACAAAGGTCTGAGAGGTGAGCTGACAAGAATGGCACAAAGTCCCCTATTACATGGTTGGTCTTTCTGATATGATCAACCCACCACTCTAAGACTACAGGTGTGGCTGGTGCCACCCTGTTATCTCTTTAGCATGTAAACCAGGGGTTCTTAACCTTTTTTGTTCCACAGACCCCTTTGCCAGTCAGGTGAAAACCACAGACCCCTTACTAAGTCCACACTATGCTGTGTATTATTTAATAAATATATCACACCTGCACCAACATGTCCCCACAGGAATAATGTTTTTTTTTTTTTATTTCAGTTCAAGCTTACAGACCCCTTGTTAAGAACCCCTGAATTATAAACTATCAGGTGGGATCTGGAGGGCCTACCATGAATAATCAAAAACATTCCTATCACTGGAAATTCCAAGATATAGAGATTACCTCCCCAGGAACTGGGGACAAAGACCAGCCAAGTTTTTATTTGAATATATGAATACAGAGAAGTTTAGTATGGCTCCTGTACAAGAATGACTCTCAAATTGTGAAGAATTTCATTAGAAACAAATAAAAGCATACATACATACACATATACATATACACACCTATATGGGGCAGCCTCTAGAGTTTAACTTAGAAGAATTTTTATCAGAAAGGAATATTGATTGAATTTTATTTAGTGCCTTTTTCTTTTCCAGTGATTATATGGCTTTTCTTGGTAGGACCTATTAATTAATGTGATTAATGCATTATGGCATTCTTAATATTAAGCTATTATTAAATTTCTGAGATAAAACTCACTCTTGTAATGGATTATTCTTTCTATAAGAGGTAAAATTCAGGTGCTGGTGTTTATGGAATTTCTGTTTTCATAACAGTACTGTAGTTTTTTGGGAAGTATGATTATTGCTGTTTTGGTACCACTGACTTCATAAAATGATTTCGGTAGCTTTTCTGCACTACCCATGGGAATTATCTTTTTATGTTTAAATGAAATTGCCTCTAAAACTGTCTGGTCCCCAATCTGTGTTTTCCATAGTGATAGTAAAGTTTAGATGGTGAAAGTTTAGTATCTAGATTTTGTGTTAGCCTGGCTCCACACCAACAGTATCACCTTGTGCTTGCTTTTAAGTTCTGTAACACTCAATTTTCTCCTCTGCAAAATGTGGATAGTAGTAAGGAAGTTGTTTTGAGGGTTCCATAAGATTATCAAGTAGTTGAAAAAATTGGCTGACACATAGTAAATGAAATATTTATTTTCCTCCAAGGTTATTGTCCTAATAAGATGTTGCAGTTTTTTATCTCCTTTTTTTCCTTCTTTTTCCTATTTTCCTAGAACTTTCCCTCCCATCTTCTTGATCCTTGTGGTTTGTTGAGTGCTTTATATAAGACAGCATGAAAGAAGACAGAAATTCAAAAATATTAGCAGTGAGTAATAGGACCACACAGGTTATTTTCCTCTCTTCAGTATATTTTGCAAGTAATGTATTATGGGCACATTGCTTTTATAATCAGCAAAGTGTTGAGGGAAGGAGGAGCTGAAATCCTGGACAAGTCACATGTGTATATGTGTGTGTAGGGGAAGTGATCAACACTAATTTTAGGAATGGGAGTACCCAACAGCTTTCCAGATAGCCCTTGCAAATGAACCTGTGGTAGACACATTTGCGATGGAGAACTTAATTGATAATACTCAACTTGTCATTAAACATAATTTTAGAAAATATACTTGTAATATTCATTGTCAGAGATTTTTTCATTCAAAATGTGATATTTACTGTACATTTGCTTTGCCTTACTTATACAGTAAGCATCTTATAGTACATATCAACAGATTCCTCTTGACCTGATGGATGTGTGGTGGGTGCCATGCATAGCAAGTCAGAATTTCAAAGGTTACCAGTTTATATTTTATTTTTATTTTAAACTGCCCATTGTTATTCTTGAAAAAGGATTGAATATTCAACCACAATTCCACAAATTAGAAACTCAGCAGGTGGTATGTAAATGAGCTCTAGTGAAGGTCAGTTGGCACTTGGAGAATCTTGGAAGTGGTAGAGTCAGTCTTTAGCTTTTAAACTGCTGGTTTATAAAAATAACTCCAGTGCTTAATTTTCAGGGCCATGACCCCTTACAAATTTTGAGTTTTAGCCAACCTGTTCCAGTGCTGTGAAGAAAGCCTTTCTACCCCCCCACCCCAGCCTTCCTGTACTATAGCAGTAAAGACTACTGGCTGTCCTTTCTCTTCTCTCCCACCTGTGCCTCATTCCCACTACTTCTTAGATATGTCTAATCAAACTTTTAAAAATTATTGTTTATGATTCTTTGGTCACCTATATCAGGAAATGGATTTGTTCCTAAAATTTGTACTAAATAATAGTTTTCCTTAAAACTTAGACTAATTTTAATTAGGTGTCCTTAATTGAGATTTTTCGTAGTCCCTAAATTTGAAATAATTTTTGGTTCCAAGTCAAGTCACCTCAAGATTTTAACTCATATTTTCAAAGTGAAAGCCAATAGACAGATTCATATGTCTAACTCCTCTGTATCCCTAACTCCTTGTGAAATGAGAGGGGAAAAAATGTACAGGCAGAAATTTGTAAATCCATAGTGAAAAAGGGAACAGATGGAGTGACCATCAGCAAAGCAGAGACTTCCCAGATTCCAGAAGACAGAAAACAGATGGTTTGATGGATGAACCAGGGAGGAGGAAGCCCCAGCCCATGAGGGAAGACTGCTAGTGGAATCTATTCTTCCCATAGAGTCCTAAAAAACCTTCAAGCTTGAGTCAGTAAGAAAAGAGGGCAGAAGCAATCACAGGACAGATTATTAATTAAAAGACTCTATGCGAAGAGCTAACTAGTTAACCTATCCCCACATCCAACCCATTCAAAGATTGCAACAGCAACATCAGTTCCCATGTCAATTTTGGAAATCTATTTTCAAAAAAGTTATTCTGAACTCTCAGATTGGGGAGGACTAGGAGTTCTAATGATGGGGTGTTAGTGACTTAGGGTAAATTTTCCTTGTTTCAGTATTTGGGGAAGGATCCAACTTGTGAACGTCTTCCTGTCCATGAACTCTCAAGTGAAACATGTCCATCAAAGTGTCATATGAACATAGGGTCTCTTACCTCTCTTGATCTGTTGTGGGAAGCAGATCTATCCAACAACAGAGGAAACCTGCTAAAGTAGACTGAGATGACAAGAGAAAAGAAAGCATAGCCAATTGTGACATGAAATTATATAAAATGTAGTAAGAGATTTATTATTGCCAGATGACTAAAGGACATGAGCTAAGAATTCACAAAATAAATATATGGGAAAAAATGTTCACCTTCTCTAAGAACCAAAGAGGTAATTAGAAATAGCAATGAGATCGTTTTCCCAATGTAAATTAGCAGATGTTTTAGAAGTATATCAATTGCTAATAGGAATGTTGTACACAATTGTACATGCTAGGTACTTTTCACTTTTGAAAAGCAATTGATGGGAAATGGATGTGGCTCAAGCGATTGGGCTCCCATCTACCATATAGGAGGTCCAGGGTTCGACTCCCAGGGCCTTCTGGTGAAAGGCAAGCTGGCCCGCATGGTGAGCTGGCCCATGCAGAGTGCTGGCCCTTGCAGGAGTGCTGACCTGCACGGAGAGCTGGCGCAGCAAGATGACACAACAAAAAGAGACACAGAGGAGCGACAGTAAGAGATCCAGCAGACCAGGGAGCTGAGGTAGCGCAAGAGATTGAGTGCTTCTCTGCCACTCCAGAAGGTCCCAGGATCGGTTCCTGGTGCCGCCTAAAGAGAAGACAGACAGACACAGAAGAACACACAGAGAGCAGACAGTGGGCGCAAAACGACGGGAGACGGGGCTGGGGGGAATAAAAAAGTAAATCTTAAAAAAAAATAAAAAGCAGTTGGACAGTATGTGTAATAAATCTTAAACCATTCATTTCCATTTCTGAGAATGTTTCATGGAAAGCATTTTAAATGTAGAAATAGTTATTCACTGTAATATTGATGAATTGTGAATGGCTCTGTTTTATATTAGGGGATTTATTAAGTAAATTGCTGTACATCTATAGAATGAAATATTACATAGCCATTAAAAATTACATTATGAGGGAGAGAAGGAGGCAAAGAGGGAAGAAGGAAATATATCAGGTAGCTCATAATTACAGTGAACACTGTGAGCACGGTGTAGGTGTCTGGATGAAGCAGAGTAAAACAGGTTGAAAAGTTGAAGCCCACCCATTAACCAAGTAGCTTCTATAGTATTATTCTAGGACATCAGTTTGAAAAGTTGAACAGTAAAAGTTAGAAAATAATCAGGGAACCAAATAAGACAAACAGTTTTGATCCCTGGCTCATTATTTAAAGGAAGAAAACATAAATGCATGTACATATGGATGTCGTATTTTAATTAAATTTCAGGTTCAGTCTTCTAATTCCTAGTTTGTATAAAATGCCAAGAAAGTAGTTAATTGTACCTTTGCCAAGTGAGTGCAAGAAATAAGCAGGCTTGTATTATTGATTTATTTTATGACTAATTTTAATTTTATTTTTAAACAAGTTATATATGTTCACATGATTTTAATAAATGCACAAAATGAGATACAGCTAAATGTCATTCTCCCACATCTACCCACCAGTGCCTAAGTTTTTATCCATATGAGCAACCCAAGTTTACCATTTTTTCAACATCCTTCCAGATATATAAACAAAAAAATTCCTAAATAATCATTTTTTCTTACCTGTTTACACAGTTCATGGCAATACAAGGCACAGTGTTCTATATCTTGTTTCTTGCACTTTAAAAAATATGTTTGTACTCTTTACATATCATTGCATAAAAAACTTTGTCATTTGTTTATGGTTACATATTATTCCATGTATCATAACTTATTTTACAAGGCCTCATCGATAGGTTGTTTCCAAACTTTTACTGCTATAAACAATGCCAAAATGAATAACTGTGTACATAACACATTTTATTTGTGAGTCCATCTTTAGAATAAATTCCTAGAAGCTGAGTTGCTGAATCAAAGGTATTCGTGTTTGCAGTTTTGCCAAAATGCCCTCCATTGTAGTGGAGCTGATGTACGTTTCCACCAGCGATAGATGAAAGTGCCTGTTTCTCTACATCTAGGATTGGCAAACTTTTTATGTAAAGGCCCAGATTCTAAGTATTTTAGGTTTTGTGGGCCACATACATACACTGTTGCATATTCTTCTTGGTTTTGTTTTGTTTTGTTTACAATGCTTCAAAAACATAAAAACCTTTCTTTGCTCACAGGCTAACCAAAAACAGACCAAGGGGGCCATAGTTCATTGACACTTGCCAACATGTTGTCAATCTGATGGGTGAAACAATGGTGTCCTAATATAGTTTTATTTGTATTTCTCTTATTAGTGAGGTTGAATATATTTAGAGCTACTTGCATTTCCTTTTCTGTGATTGTTCTTAATTTTGCTCATTTATTGACAGTTGTTGATCTTTCTTATTTCTAATAATTCTTTTTATGTAGGAAAATTAACCCTTACCTATGAAGTGAGTTGCAAGTATTTTCCCCAGCTTTATCTTTTTTATTTTGCTTGTAAAAATTTTTGCCATGTAGAAATCTTTCAGTAGTAAAATTTATCAGACTTTTATTTTATGACTTGAGTTTTATGTAATACTTTAGGCCTTCCACACTCTAAGATTATAAAACAATCCCGTGTGTGTGTGTCTGTGTTTTCTTTTGGTGCTTTCGTGATTTCATTTTATCATTTAAATCTTTGTCCCATTTAGAATTTATATTGGTGAGAGAAGAATGGATCCTGCTTTATTTTTTCCCTAGAATGCTCACCACTTGTCCCAGCACCGTTTATTGAATTATCCTCCATCCTTTTCCCCATGGATTTGAAATGCCATCTTTATTGCACACTAAATTACAGTATGTATTTGAATCTATTTCTGTATATTCTGTTCCATTGATCTAAACAGGCTTGTTCCCACTAAACTAGCTGTGTGCTTGTATTTCATCAAGAAAAAATAGATGCAATTAAATAAATAACCAAATCCACCTGCAAACTGCACCATACTATACCCCTGTTCTTTTCTTTGCTGCACTTTCTATTACAAAGGAAGAGATTCCCCTTCTTCTCTTGTGCTCTGGGTCTCAACTCCTCTGGTCCTCTCAAAGGGCTTTCCTCCTAGAGTCACCCTCTTTTCTGCATCATTAATTTGGATCATTACCATGCAGGCATCCCTTAATATTTCAAAGGCAAACAAACATCCTTGTCCCTAACAATATTTTCCTTCCATGGTCCCTTTTCTCAATTCATCTTCAGAGTAAAACTCCATTTATATACCTTCTATTTTTACCCCAGCCTACCCCATGCAGATTTGGTTCCTACCTCATTGATGAAATGGCTCTTCCCAAAGTCAGCTGAGACCACCATCTTGTCAAGTCTAGTAATCAATTCTCTGATATCATCTTAGCTCATCTCAGTCCCTCAAACCGCAGGGTTTGACACAATTAACCAGCTTCTGTGAGGAACAGTCACTGAATTTCCTCCTTAGTTGGCCACCCCTTCTAAACCATACTGTTGAGTTATCTCTCAAGACATAGTTCTCTGCTGCCTTCTTTTATTCCACACCATTTTGTCCCTAAGTGAGTTCTGTACACTCACATTCAAAGTTTTGACTCGATCTCTAACCTCACCCCAGAATTCCAGACTAGAATATCCATCTTCCTATTCAGCAACTCCAATTGGATATCTAATACACACAAGCAGCTTGGGATTTCTTTCCTAAACTTGTTCCTTCTTTAGTCTTTCTCCATCTTGGGTATTGGTACCACCACCACACATTCAAGTTAGTTACCCTATCCATTCATCCAGCAACTTTTCCTCCAAAATATATCCCAAATAGCATAGCGGTTAAGGAGCCAGGTCAGTTTGAATCTAGGCTCAGCCATTATGTCACTCTGAGCAGGTCAACATCCATGATCCAGATTTCTCATCTGTGAAATGAAGTTAGAATAGTACATACCTCATGGGATATGAAATCTGGTGCTCAAATAAGTTAGTATATAAAAGGTGGTTGGAACAACACTTAGCACTTACTGAGTGCTGAGTAAATGTTTATCATTGTCCTCAGTATAGATGGTATTCATAGTTATATCAGTACTAGTTGTACTGGTGAAACTAGTATCAGTACCCTCTCTGCCACTACTGCTGTAGCCCAAGCTTCTACCTTCTCTTGCTTAGACAACTGCAATAGCCTGCTGTGCTTTCAACTCTTGCCCTCTACCATCTCTTCTCCATATGCCATCTAGGGTCATCTTTTTAAAAATATAAATGAAATTAAGTCATTATCTTGCTTAAAAACCCTCCAGATGATTCCCATTGCAATTATAATAATAACCAGACACTTCCATGGCCATCAGTATTCTTTATGATTTGACCTCTGCTTATATCTTTATCTCATCTCCTGTTACTCCCCCTATCATTCACTAGGCTTCATCTGCTCTGGCCTTCTGGTCCCTAAAACATGCCAAACCCCCTTGGGGGACTGGGTTGCATTTGTTATTCTCTCAGTCTGGAATACTCCTCACAGAGCTGGCTGGTTCCTTTATATCATTCAGATATCAGCTCAAATGTCACTGCTCCAGGAGTCATCCTTGACTGTCTTAGGTAGCCCTTCTTCCCCCAACCCTTTATCCCATTCCCCTTATTTTCTTCATTACATTTAGTACTAATGGAATTTTTTTTCTGTCTTTATTCGTTTGTTCGTTCATTCATTCATTCATTCATTCATTCAGTGTGTTGTCTTAAGCTCTAGGTAGGCATGGCAGGGACTTTGCTTTGTTCACCATTCACAACCTAAACCAGGGGTTAGGAGCTAGGTGGTTAAATTACAAGTGTTTGAAATGGGGAGAGATGACCTTCTTGATGGCAGTTTCTTTTCCCTGCTTAGCCTCATGAAAGTATGGAATGTGAAGCTAGGTCGTTATTAGTGAATGTGCTTTGGAAAAATGTGTCTGGGAATCTCTGCCGTTTCTATTTCAGAGTCACAGACCATATTTTAAATTGTTCTGAAAGTAAAAATGTTTTAACCCACTTGATGTAACTGCTAGATGTTTTGCTTTAAAAAAAAAAAAAAGCACATACACAGTTCTTAAGAGTATTAATTGATATGGTAACACCCAGAGCTTGTGTGGTACTATTTTAAAAATAAATAGTTAAGTAACTGTGAAATTAATTTATAGTTGTCAGCAAGTATTGCTCATACTAGTGAAAAAGAAGTCATTTGCTGATTTCTTTTTTTTTTTAGGAACACCATTAATGCATTCTCCATAAACTTGGTATCCTTTGGATTTTTAGTCAATTATCGATAATATATTATTAATCTTCACTATTTTTGAGTAGTGATAGCCATTCCGAATCTAGTGATCATGTCCTCGGTAGCTAGGTGAAAGAGGGGGCTCAATCCTTGTTTGTTGAATTGAATTGAATATTTGGCCTATAAGTGGATTCTTTGCTGCTTCTACTAAAATGTTTATGATGTATAATGATAAGCAAGACAGGATCAAAAATTGCATATTGTATTAGTCAGCCAAAGGGGTGCTGATGCAAAATACCAGAACTCTGTTGGTTTTTATAAAGGGTATTTGGGGTAGAAGCTTACAGTTACCAGGCCATAAAGCATAAGTTTCTTCCTTCACCAAAGTCTTTTGCCATGTGTTGGAGCAAGACAGCTGCCGACGTTTGCCAGGGTTCAGGCTTTGTGGGTTCCTCTCTTCCCGGGGCTCCGTTTCTCTCCGGGCTCAGCGCCTCTGTTCCTCCACAAGGTCAGCTGTAGATTATGAGGCTCTCTAGCCTTTGCCTCTCTCCACAAGGCCAGCTGTGAACTGTCAGGCAAACGGCTCATCTCTGTTAACCAGGGCCTTCTCTCCTTCCTCACGACCAAGCACCTCTGTATGCTTAATTCCCGGGGCTCCAGCTCAAGACTCCACATCAGCAGTTCAACTCAAACACGTCAACTCAAAACTCCAACTCAGTCCTTTGCCATGTCTTTTATCTTGGATTCTCCACCCACCAAGGAGAGGGGCTCAGCGCCCTACTGACGTGGCCCAATCAAAGCCCCAGTCATAACTTAATCATGCCCTGATGAATAGACCAGTTTACAAGCATAATCCAATATCTATTTTTAGAATTCGTAACTGTATCAAACTGCCAAACTGCTACACATATATAGTGTGATTTCACTTATGCTAAGTATAGATTGAAAGTAATCTCAAATGATTATATTAACATGTTCATGTTATTAACTGAATGGGAGGATTATGGGGTTTTTCCTCAGTACTTTACTGTATTGGGTAAATGGGCATATGAGCATGTGATTGAGTGCTGGGCAGAGAATGAACTAGTGCCAGCTCTTGAGTGCCCTATCTAGCCAAGTGTGTGAGGCACAGACCTACAGCAGGCTGTCCTTGCCCAGGCTTGTGACTAAGTCTGTAATAGCAATAGCTACTTCACACCAGTAATGTCCAAGCATTGCCCAAAGTTAAGTCAGACTGCGAATATTTGTTTTTGTTCATCTGTCACATATGTACTGAATGGCTAATTTTGTCTGGCCGTGTGTTAGTTATGTTAAAGATAAGGTAAACCAAATAAGTATGTCCCCAGCACTTAAGTTGCTTTTGGTATTCTAAGAAAGAAGACCTATTCAACAAGTACACACTCAAAGAATTTCAAATTGTGGTAAGAGTTATGAAGGAAAAGCATCAAATGCTATATATATGAGAGCATAGGGCAGAGGAGAGCTCAATTTAGATTGAGAGTTTGCCAGAAGCTGAGAGGGGTTAGCCAAAAAGAATAGAGAGTAGGCCAAACAGAGGAAACTGCAGGACAAAGGCTAGGAGGCAGAAAAGAACATTTGAAGAACTGAAGGAGACCAAGTATGGGACTGATGCCTCCGAGCCAGGAGAGGTTGGCACAAAATAGAGAGGTAGGCAGGATGGGGCATGGTTCTGTGAGCTGCACCTTAGGAAAGCTGTATCTGTGCCCCATACAAGTCAAAAAGATGGTGAGAAGGAAGGGTGCAACCTTCTCAGGTCCCCCTAACAGCAAGTCATCTCCTTGCGTGAGCCTCCACACAGACTCAAGGTGTTTGTTGTGGCCTCTCTCCCTTTTTTACCTAAGGCATGGTGCCATGGTCAAAGGTAGCTGGGTGCCATTAGCTAACACCACCACCACAGCATATATTAAATGCATATTCTGCAGAAAGAGAGGGCATGCTAGATCCCGGTGTTGTCCATCCACCCCAACTTACACAAATGCTTGGGAAATATGACTTGGGAGCTGGGGTGTACGGTACTGGATCCTATTTATTATTCTACAACTAAGTTGTGAGGATGGGGCTTCTTTTATAAAATGACAGTAAGCTTTTCTATGAGGTCTTTAAAGGCATGGTGTAGTAAAGACATTGGCAGTCTTTTTTTGGTTTATTGTTTCTTACTGAAATTACAAGAAACATCTCTGTAATTATTGCCAGTAGAGGTTAATGTGAAAATAAAGTGACCCATTAGTTTGTTTTCATAGTCTGTGTGATTATATGCCAGCGTAACTAATATCCCCTTATTGTTAGCGTGTGGCAGCACTGGGAAATTTTCACTCTTGGTCACACAGCCCATTACAGAAAACCAACTATCTTAAGAGAAATGCCCTTGAGTCATATGCTTGTTTTATTGCCAGGGTGTTCTCTGATAAGTGGTTCTTCCTTTAAGTGAGTATACTTCATTTGCCATCTGTTGAAAATCACTTTGGAATAAAAACTGATTTTCTTGAATGCTAAGGCTATCATATCTCTTTCCTATACTAGAATTCTGAACAGAATGCACTGAGCACGCCTTATTCTTTCATTCTTAGATTCTTCTTAATCCTTTGGCGAAAACCCTGCAACACAAAATGGCCGCAAATAAACCCAAGGGTCAGAATTCTTTGGCCTTACACAAAGTCATCATGGTGGGCAGTGGTGGTGTGGGGAAGTCTGCTCTGACTCTGCAGTTCATGTATGATGAGGTAAGTGCTAATTTCATAATGGATACCAAAGTTTGGGTTTTCAGAGAATATTTCTGTACCTTAGTTTTGGTGCTATTTTGGATGGATTCCTTGAATCCTTGAAAGCTACTAATCATTCTTTGCCATTTTTAAATTCAGAGTCAATATCTATAGGTAACTTGATTTTCAAGTCAAGGTCCTTAAAAACCTCATGCTTTAAATAATAAAAAGTGGAAAAAAAAAAAACCAACAACTTGGAACACAGTACCTATTTTTTGAGCAATCTAACTTTGGCTTTTTAAATATTAATGTTTTAATGGCCATTTTTATCTTGAATTAATAGAACTGGGTGGATATGGTACCTGAGACTTGATGTCCTTTAATAACCTCAAAAAGTCAGTCATTTGTTTTATATTTGACATGCACTACCCTCACTACTAAACAGGCAAAGACTGTCCTTAAAATTTACAGTTATAAGGCAGAGTACCTATTTGTGTGCCTGTATTTGCATCAGACTTTATTATCCCAGAGTTAAGGTCACAGCCTTTATACAGCAATATATTTTTTCCCTAGAGAATTGCTACTGTCTTAATGATTTAAGAGTTGGTTATCCAGTTTAAGTATGTATCTTCAATTCTTCTTCCTTTTAACAGAAGCAGTGTTTTATGGTTAGAAAGTATTCTCACTTAATCCTCCTAGCATTCCTGTTGTGGTAGATGGTGGTATTCCTATTTTATGGATGTGAGAAAACAGAATTTCAGAGAGGTTACTCAACTTGTCTAAGAAGAGTGATCTCTGATGAGTAACCAAGTTTCAAGCCTGGTCTCCTGGAAAAAAAAAATACCACAGATTTTTACCACCCCATGTCTCTTCCTATGCCCTGCTCATCAGCATTTCTTTCATGTGCACATAAAACCTTGAAACCCATCAGTTGTCCTGCTTGTTGGTGATTATAATAAAATGTTTGGGGAGCGAGAGGATTGAAATGGTGAAACAGTGATTAAATGTGCCAATTTGTTTGTTCTTTTCCTTCTTCCATTCTTTCCATTCTTTCCATTTAATAGCTGGTCTTCTCTCTGGCTAATCCTTAAATCAGTCTCCTTCTCCTTTACAATAAGGAGGCCAAAAATGAGAATATTCACATGCCTAACATTTGATAAATGTTTAAGCACAAGATTAGCAGGTAAATATAGTAAAGTGTTGCATAGCTTTTACAGTTACAAATACACTGTGTCCATTTTTAAATAATTATTTGATGAATGCCTATCATATACCCAACCACTATACTGGGATTTGGAGATACAATGGTGAGTAGTGTAGTCAAGGTCCCTGTTCTCAGGACTTAAATTCTAGTATGTGGATATAGACATTAAACAAATAAGAAAATACCAGATAATGAAAATATTGATAGAAATTAATAAAAACCCCACAAGATATGTATCTGTACACACACACTTACAATGATACAGTAATCAAAAAAGGTGTCTCATATTGACCAGAATGAGAAGTGATGCAACAGTTGTTCCTTTAGTTTCATGGATTTTGAGGTAGATGGGAATGTAAAGTTGTTTCATTGTAATTGAAGTTTCAGAGGCGATCTTAGAGTTCAAGATTTGCTGTTCTAAGAAAAAATAAAATAAAAAAGAAATAAAAAAGATTTGATATTCTACAGAGTAATATAAACCACTTTGTTGACTTGGTTCACTTTTTTTTTTCTTTTTTTTTATTAGGGACGTTAGCTTATAAAACAATCAAGCATAATGTGCAGAATTCCCATATATTACCTCTCCACCAACACCTTACATTGTTGTGGAACATTTGTTGCTGATGACTTGGTTCATTTTTGAGAAAGAAAAGATTTAATGGAACTTTTATTGCTTACCCACATGTTGACTTACTTTCAAGTTATTTCCACAATTCTGGTACTAGAATTTATAGTTAGAGTCAAATAGAAAGGGGTTCTTGTAAATTCGATAAAATATATGCATAATAGTTTTTGAGGTATAGTGTTTTAAGGAAGAAAAAAGTTTTCAAGTTCTAAATAGCCTGGAAGTAAGAGTTCAGCCCCTCTTTTTGAGGATGAGGAAGCTGCCAAATTGTCTAAAATTAAAATTAATGTGTTTCTTACCATTGGAGGAAACTGGGTGGAGGGTAAGATGCTACTTTGCATCTTGGTGTGAATCTACAATTATTTCAAAATAAAAAGTTTTGAAAAATAAAACTAATAATTAAAAAATTGGTATGTGTTTCATCTTTTCTAGTTTGTGGAGGACTATGAGCCTACCAAAGCAGACAGCTATCGGAAGAAAGTAGTACTGGATGGAGAGGAAGTCCAGATTGATATCTTGGATACCGCTGGGCAGGAGGACTATGCTGCAATTAGAGACAACTACTTTCGAAGTGGGGAGGGTTTCCTCTGTGTCTTCTCTATTACAGAAATGGAATCCTTTGCAGCCACAGCTGACTTCAGGTATGTCAGAAAGTAATGGTGTTGATCTGACATACCACACAACAGTTTCTTCCCCAGAAACAAGTGGACAACTAGAGGTTTTTGCTTGTTAGTCTTTCACTCTATGCTAATTGTATTTATTCCGTCCTAGACATCAGTGATGACTCTATATACTGTGAATCTATAGATATTCAGTATGCTTTGCATAATCTTACAGCTATCCTAATGCCAGTTGCATTAGAGCTTGAGTTTGTGACAGGCTCAAGACCCCAAAGTGGTATATCTTTATATCTTTTTAGGAGGTAACAGGGATTGAACCCAGGACCCCTCACACATGGGAAACAGGCGCTCAACCACTGAGCTACACCCACTCCCCAATGAGAATTGGGTTTTCTGTTGGTTTTTAGGAGGTACCAGGAATCGAACCTGGGACCTTCTACATGGGACATAGGCGCTCAACCACTTGAGCTACATCCGATCTCCTAAAGATTTCTTAAGTACTCTTTTTGTCATACTACTATATACATAATATTGACATAATAGTTAATACTGAGATCCCATAATACTCTGCCCCAGATTTTAAAGCTTTCTGTGTTAGTCACTTGTTTCTTAGCACCTGTGTAATGTCAGCAGACACATTGCCATCCTCCTCACAGTACAGGTGCCCTAGCAGCATGGGCTGAATTTTAAAATAGAAATAATGTTACATAGACTTGTGTTATGCAGTGTGTGATATTTTTGCTCTCTTATTTATTTGTATAATCAAAATCTGGTGTCTGGTTTGGAGGGAGATTTGGGTGAAGGGGAGGTGGGTTCTTCTATATATCTAAGAGAAATTTGGTAAAACTAAAGTTCTTGAGTTGTCTTACAAGCACTATGTGCATAATCAAAAATATTCTTTAATTATATATTTTTATATCTGTGTTAAGCATCTGCTTTGGGTTTGGAGGACACAAAAGAAGCTTGTAATGTATCATCTATTCTCAAGAGTCACACAGCCTAGTTGAGTGACTAGGCATGAAACCAAGAACAAGTTAGTGACAAAGTAGGAGCATGGGCAGTGGTGAGTATGATTGATCCAGAAGAGAGCTAGGAAGGCTTCATGATATGGATGGGCCTGTAAGATAAGAAGAATTTACACAGATGCAGAAAGAAGGTATTTCAAATGCTTGAGCAAAAAACTAAACCTGGGCTTGTACAAAGCTTTCCTTTTTATGTACACTTGAAAGTCTCAAGCACTTAAAAGATTCTAAGAAAACTCTTTTTTAAAAAACATATCGTTGAACTTTTAAAATATAGATTTATTTGTAAAGTTGTTTGGTTTCTATAAGGAAGGAATTTCATATATGATAACGTAAAGAGGCATTTACAGACCCTTTTAACTTGTAAGCCTGGGAGACATGTTGAAAGTTTATATAAATGTCAATATTTAGTCATTCATTCAACAAGTATTTGAATGCTTATTATGTTGCAGGTCCTGTTCTTGGTAATGGAATAGTTTTGTCACCATAGTCACTAAAGCCAACGTGGCATCTCAAGAGAGAGAATCTTGGGCTATTGCTGTTACAGAAAATAAGTGAATGATTCATTACTCTTCTGTTGTACCTCCAGTATGTTTCCCTTCACATAAATAAAAATGACCCTAGTGACTCAACAGCAATAGGAAAGGTATTTCTGAGGTCTAAAGAGTTACAGTAAGGCACTCCACATTGTCCAAATAGTGTAAATGTCAGCACCTCCCTGTAGCTTTCCTGAGCATCCCCAAGACAGAATCGATTGCTTCCTCATCTGCATATGCCATGTTGGCTACAGTGCCAGTGTCACACTTAACCTCGCTGATGAGGTGAAGACTCTTAAAAACAGGACTCATTTCTTATCTATCTCAGTATCCCAGATACCCATATTTAGCACAGTTGCTAACATATAACATATGGTATTAAATGTTTGATTTGATTTGAAAACTCTTTTGCCCTTTTTGGTTCTCACATTCCTTATGTCAGAAATGAAAAAGTTGGACCAGATTATAACAGTACTTTCCTATTCTAAAATTCTATAGTAGCCTCCAAAATTAGATTTAAAGGGAACATCTCATTAGCAAAATGTATGGGAAGGTTATAGGTATAGCATTATCGTGTTCTGATCCGGAAAGTAGCTAATAAAACTAATTTATTAACTTTAAAGAATATTATCTTCTCACCTCTAAACCCTGTAGGCCCAGGTTTTCCATGGCCATTTTTCTGATAGCATTGATCACACTGAATTCAGTTTGGTCTTCCCTTAGTTCCTGACTCAGAGAAGCTTAGAAGGTATTTATTAACACGTAGAAGGATGACTCTATATACATATGACCAGCAGTGCTCTAGAGTCACAGACACCTGAGTGAGACTCACATGGCTTGTTGTTAGTGAGACTGAGTGGTAAATATATTATCAGTAACATCAGCAAACCTCTTAGTTCAGGCTGTTGATCACAAAGTAAAATGGTTAAGAAAATCACAGTAAATTTGTAGGAAAAGGATTGTGGTTGGCCAAAAATTGTTTTCACAAAGACATCATAAATATAATAGCAATAATGGTGAGTGTTGATAGGCTTTTTGCAAGAACTCATGAATGGTAGGAAACTTCCCAGCATTATGTCATGATGTGCAGCTTAGTATTTATCACCCAGATACAGTGTTCATTTAACATTTTTTATTTTCTAAAAGAATGTTTAAGATAAGAAATAAGTGAAGGGCAGGAGTGACTTTTATGGTTGGTTCATGTTCTATTCATTTGAATGTCAAGTATCAAAGGTTTTTTATATTTCCATGCTAGAAGAACTGAGAAGAGTAATTTACTTTAAGATTCAGGTCCATAGAACTTCCTACAAGCATCAGGTCTGTTAGAATTTTTGCTATACCATCTGTAATCAGGTGAATGAGGAAGAAGGAGGGGGAGGGGGAGTAATAATACTACCTAATACTCATATAGCAATACCATGTGCCAGTGTCTAAGCATTAACATATATAAACTCATTTATCAAACAATCCTATGATGCAGATACTACTGTATTTCACTGATGGCAATTTTTTTGTAGTGGTATATAAAATAATTCTTAGAATTAGTGTTTTCTTAGATTAATTTTTTTTTTTTTTTTTTAAGTTTTATCCAAATTGATAGATGAAGAAACTGAAGCACAGGGAGGTTAAGTGACTTGTCCCAGTTCAAGCAGGCTAGGGAGTGGCAGAGCAGAGTTAAAATTCAGGAGGTCTGGCTCTTTATTCTTTTATTGACTGTGCCAAACTGGGTCTCTTTAAATTAATGATGATTCTTTTATAAAACCACATGACGACCACATTTCATGTTTTTCAAATGGGATATGGTAAATACTGTTTACTATTTCCATGGAGTAAGTTATGTAGGGCATTGTTGTAAAATCATGTAAATAAAGTAGTCTGTGACCTTGTATTATATCACTTACTTTGTTAGTATCAATTCTAACCATCAGCTGAAACAACTAAATTAAAACATTTTTTTTCAGAAGGTAAAACTGTCTTTATATGATCAATACTTTCCTTTCACCTTTTTCTTAGTACCTCCTGTTCTCCTATGGGTTTGAGCTGATGAGCGTGTATAATAAAAAAGTCACCCCTCTGCCAGTCTGTAACTTTGCTGTGTAGTGTACTTGTCATATAACATGGAGAGCCTTGCCATAATGTCCAGTGGACACTGTGCCGTCCATTCCACATCAGAGGTAGAGGTCTGTCATGTTGAAGAACTTTTGGGAACTGAACCTTCTTGAACAGGGTTTGTTCCGTTAGTTATCCCATTATGGGGAGGCACCTGGAGTCCAGTGTAGAAGTTGAGTGTGTGCTCTGGAGTTGGATTGCTCAGGTTCAAATCCTAGTTCTTCTTAACAGTGACCCTGAGCAAATTGCATAATTGTTCTGTGCCTCAGCTTTCTTATCTGTAAGATGAGAGTAAAGTAATAACAGTACTAACTTTATAGGTTTGGGATGAGGATTAACTGAGATATGTATATGTGAAGTGTTTAAAAGCATATCTGTCACACTGAGAACCCTCAGTGAAATGTTAGCACCGTGGAGGTAGTACTGAAGATGGGATGGTGTTCAGGAAACATTGCCTAAGAAGCACAAAATAAGCTGTGTCTGCAAATAATTCATGCTTAACACTTTACTCAACATCTCAAACATTGCTATAAGATCCCCTGCAAAATCATATGTCCTTTGCTGAACTGTCATTCTAATAATCCCTCTAATTTTCTCATTTTCTCTTAGTCCAAAATACTTACGTTTACATAGTTTCAAAATCTCTTTTTTTTTTTTTTTATTTCTTTTTAAAGAAGCTTTAGTTTACAATAATGTTACATAAAAAATATAGGGGATTCCCATATGTCCTACCTCCTCCCCCTCCCACACTTTCCCACATTAGTAACAACTTTCATTATGTGGTACATTTGTTACAATTGATGAACGCATTTTGAAGCATTGCTACTAACAGTGGACTATAGTTTACACTCTGTCCCACACAATTTTATAGGTTATGACAATTTTATTACTACTAACCATGGACTATAGCTTACATTATAGTTTATACTCTGTCCCACACAATTTTATATAGGTTATGTATAATGGCCTGTATCCGTCATTGTAATGTCATGCAGGACAATTTCAGTGTCCCGAAAATGCCCACATATTATACCTATTCTTCCCTCTCCACTCAGAACCTCTGGTGGCCACTGCCTTTATATCAATGATAAAAAGTTCTCCCATTGCTAGAACAATAATAAGTCTACTTTAGTCCATTGTTCATTCCCCAGTATTGAGGATTTGGGGATGGTGATACATACTCTGTTTCTAATTGAGAAGGGGCTTAGATCCCAGGGGGGCAGATGGATGAAACTATCTTGCTTGCAGTTGCAGACACTCTATATGTTCCTTGGGATGGGCGTTGTCCATCATCATCTCCTTGTAGTTGTCCTAGGTGAGTCCAGTGAATTGGAGAGTAGGTGTTGCAACTCTGCTGAGATTCAGGGCTCGACCAGCACATGAACAGACCAAAGATTTAAGGCTCTGGGACATATAAGTAACAAGTATAGTGCTAATTATAGGTTCAACTAAAAGGGGCAGAAGAGCCACATGTAGGGAAACTATAAATGAGTCTAACTCTCTCACATTGGGGAGCATAAATTCCAAAGTAAGGCCCACTGACAGGATGCCGAATTCCTGAGCTTGTCTGCCCTGCTTATAGTGTCTAGATGTCTCTTGAGCCCTCAGGAGCCCCGCTGTTTGAGGCACTGTTTACTGTGGCAGTCAGTGAGATCCTGCTGAGACGTGCATAAGCATAACCTCTGGAATAACCTCCCAACTCACTTCGAAATCTCTTAGCTATAAAAACTCATTTGTATTTAATATTTCCCTCTTTTTGGTCAAGATCTTTTTCCAAATGCATTGCTAGTTGGCACTTGGTAATAATTCTTCGGTGCCAGGGAGG
>JAQZBX010042952.1:0-21832 GCA_029593785.1 Cabassous unicinctus | reverse complement strand
GGTCCTTCCTTGCTCTCAAGCTGTAGGGCAGAGACACCCACATCTGGGATGGCTGGGGGATACGGAAGGGACCAATTATATCTCCTGCAGTCATGGAACCCTGTGGTCTGAGAGAGATGTAAGAAGATGAACATTTTCTAGGTTGGCAACTTTCCATTCCCTTCTCTGCCAATCAAAAGAAACTTGAGGAATCTGAGGAGCTGGAAGCCAGGGAGATGGCCTTAGCCCAAGTGTGGTGTGTACCTAAAACGCAGGTGGAGTTGGGGTGCCAGCGCTGCAGAGAAAGAGACTGATGCAGCCACTGCCTCCCAGTCCTCCTCTTTTCCAGTTGCCAGTATTTAGGTTGGCTCACTCCAGCAGACCCCTCTGGGGAAAGGAGAACCTAGGGGCACAGGAGCAGGGAGGAGACCTTTGAAAACCACAGGGATGGTGATAGAGATAGTGCAAAACAAACCTAACCAAAATACTGAGTCGAGGGTGTGTCGGATCGGGTGGATTTCAGGACTATGCCATCACTGTCAAGGCCAGTGGGCAGAGTTGAACACACCCAGATTCCTGGTTCCTGGCAGACCTCCATTTCCTGAAAAACCTTCCCTTCCACACAGTGATCCCAAAGCTTCAACTAAATAGCTACAATTACCCCTGTCCCCTGCCCCATAATCACAAGCAGCAGCTTTGAGGTTGAGAATTTGCACGTGGTGAACAAGGCTTCATAGTGGAGACCTTTCTTTGGTCTTCTCCATCCCTAAACTGGCTCTCTGGGCTTTGCAGCAACGAGAAACTCATGCACCCAGCACAGACTGTACCCTCATTCTTCTCTGGCCCCGGGGCTGGCCACCCCAAATGCCCTTATCAGCCGAAGCAGTAGGCCCAAGCAATTTCTGCCTAAAACACTTCACAGATCCTGGAGAAAACCCTGTTGTCAGAATCTCATAAACCAGAGGCTTTCAATCTGTTCTTGTAAACATGCTTCTCTTGTTTTGTTTTGCTTGGGGTGGGGAGGCAAAGGGAGGGTGGGACGGAGAACTGGAACCGATATGAGGTTGAGTCTCAGATGGGGTCCAGGACTGAGGAAGAGCTTTTCCAGGTGGGAGGACCTGTGAGCCACTAAATACTGCCCCTCTGGGAGCCAGTTGCTCAGATGTCCCTGATAATTCTGTTGAAACTGGAAACCTAAACCTCAAAATGCCTGGCCTGGCTTGTAAGCGCAGCTTTTCGAAGATTCCTGTGGATTGCCTTCTTTTTTCAGTTAATTTTCCAGATCAGCAGGACTGAGGAGTCTGCCTGTCCCTCGGCTTGCTAGGCCCCCACACTAGCAGACTTTTGGACCTTAGACCTTTGAGAAAAAAGTAAAGTCACTCGAATGCTTCCTAGGCTGCTCTCCCCACCGACCCCCATCAAACAGAGCAAAGAAACCCAACAAGCCAACCAAAGCCCTTGAAACTATCCAGACCTTGCCTGCTTAGGAGGAAAAGCCTATCTTCGCTAATGGAAAGATCAGATTCAAGGGGATTGCCACTACAGTCCTTCTCTCTGGTTCCTGACTATACATGTCATCGCTTGAGAAATGGTTTGGCTTGTGGACTTTAACAAGGAGGAGGCAAAAACATCAGGACTAAATTAGACTGCGTTCAGAAACTTCTCCAGCCCGCAACCTCATTCCTTCTAAGCTTCTGCATGAAGGCGGCAGATCTTTCCAGCCCAATCCTGGTCTTGTTTTTCCTGTCTTTAGGAGGTCTGGTTGTACAAGACCAATCACGTGGGGTCTTTCTCTTCTACCTGAGATCTGGTAGTTGCCTCTGGGTGACCAATGGTGTATGGTTGAGCGTAGGTAGGTCCAGGCCAGGAAAAGGAGCCACAAATATGATTTTAATTCAGCACAACTGTTTGGGGGATGCAGATTCCTCACGCCCAACGATGCCTTCAGGTTTGCAAGTAAAACCCAAAGCAGTGGAGACTTTTTTCTATCGGCCAACTCTTTGAGCTGCTCACATGCAGAAAGCAGTAGACAGGGATTCAGCTCCTGCACTCATCTGCCCGTTCCCATGCCCACGTTCAATTTGACTTGAAGGCAAGCTTTTTTTCTCCTGGCTGGGTCTCAGCTTTTATATTCAGGGCAGGGATGATGCCTTATTCTGTACTCATCTCTGCAACCAAAGGCCCTATCACATAGTAGGTTCTTAAAAAGTTGAGCGAATGTAATCAGGGCGCGGCCGAGCGGCCGGGCAGCCAACCCCGCAGGAGCCGCTGGCCGGCGTCCACCCGTGCCCAGGAGTCGGCAATGTCCTACAAGCCCATTGCCCCTGCCCCCAGCAGCATCCCCGGCTCCAGCACCCCTGGGCCCGGCACCCCGGTCCCCACAGCCGGAAGTGTCCCGTCGCTGTCGGGCTCGGTCCTGGGAGCCGCCGCCCCCTTTAGACCACAGTTTAACGACTTTGGGCTGCCCTCCATGGGCTACGTGCAGGCAGTGAAGCCCCCTGGTGCCCAGGGCTCCCAGAGCACCTACACGGACCTGCTGTCGGTCATAGAGGAGATGGGCAAAGAGATCCAGCCCACCTATGCTGGCAGCAAGAGCACCTGAAGAGAGGCATCATCCATGCCCAGGCCCTAATCAGAGAGTGCCTGGCTGAAACAGAGCAGAACGCCGGCACGTAACAGGAAGTGCCTCGCCTCGGCGTCTGGACCTTGCCTGGCCACTGCAGAGCACCTGCTTCTTCCTGGCCTTCACCCCGAGTTGCACTCCCCATCCTGGGCTTCCTGTCCTGCGTCCCTGGTGTGTGCCCTCCAGGAACCAGGAGGCAGCTCCCACTCCTGCGAGCAGCTCTAGCTGGGGCCCTGTGCAATAGTTAGCAGTGAGGTCACCTGTGAGTCCCACCCATGACCTGCTGACAGCATTGATCCAGCTGGAGCCTTCTTTCTGGGCCCTACCACTCAGCACTTTCCCAGCACGTCTCACCACCTTGTCCCTGTCCCCATTCTCTCCGAGCAAGGCCTAGGAAGGCCTGTTACCTCCCTGCCTTGACTCCTGGGCCATAGCAACTCTTTTCTCAGTGTGTCTTTTGCTAATAAACCCTTTTTGTATTAAAAAAAAAAAAAAAGTTGAGTAAATGATGAATGAGGGGCAGAAAATGATGGAGAAGAAGAAGAGGGCCAGAGAAGTTACCTGTAGAGAGCCAGAGGATGGGGACATGGAGATAGGTAGGCGGGGTTGGTAATCTGGGTGGTAAAGGTAAAGAACCCTTGCTCTCCCGCATCCCTGATGCTGTCAGGAAACCTCATTGACTCCCTTTCTGCAGTCTTTCCTAGATATTTACTTAAGATGGTAAAGAGAGAGGGAATTACCCCCAAAGACAAAAGGTTTCCCTTTTCAGTGGCCAAAAGTCAAACAGATGGCTGAGAGAAGGCGAAAGGGGCTGTGGCACACAGTGAGCTGGACTTCAGCTACAACCATTACTCATTTACTAGGATACTCAGGCTAGCAGTGCTGGTGCAGAGAAATGAGTCATTCATTCTTCACAGAGCAGCTACTGCCTTCCAGGAAAATGTGTTAAACATGAACACAGAGATACACGAATACAGTATGTACAGGCAAGAACGTACAGGCTGGGCACACCAACAGTAGACCCGATATCAGGAGACATCCCCAGCCATGGTTCCATTAACTCACTGGCCCAGCAGAGCCTGGGGGGCGGGTCTGGAGGGCTAAGACAAGGTGGAGATGAGGATCAATGACATGCTCTTCCATTTCGTAGTGTTAAAGTAAGCTGGAATAAAGACTCTGGCCACCCGGTGGCTCTTCCAGGGGCAAACAGACAAAGAGACTATGTGAGTCTACAAATATTTCAATTGTCAGTCTTAGAGACTGTGAACAAAGCCCAAGTACTTAGAGACTTAAATGCTTCTGATTAGCAAGTACATTGGTTCTAGCCATTTGAAAAATGATCATTCACTTACTTAAGATATATTTAATATTTTAAATTAAGATTCTCTCTCTGCCTTGAGATGGCTCCCTCGTCTGTTTGCTTGTTGTTTTTGCTCATTGTATGCTTGTTGTTTGTGCTCGTTTTCTTTTTTTGCTCATTGTCTGCTCATTGTTTTTTGCATGTTGTCTGCTTGTTGTCTGTTTGTTTTTTCTTTAGGAGGCACCAGGAACCAAACCTGGGACCTCCAATGTGGGAGGTGGGTGCTCAACTGCTTGAGCCACATCCGCTCCCCAAGATATATTTAACTTGCTCTCACCACCCATGTGCCAGGCACTGGGCTGGTGCTGGGATATTGTAAGGGGCAAGGCAGGGATGGTTCCTGGCCTCTGGGATGCCAACTTTCTTCAATACCCGCATTAGTAGGTTGATCAAACCCAAGCATTTTCCCAAAGCTTGTACATTTTGAGTTCTCTCACAGATAATGCTTTTATGTGTCTAAGCCAAAAGGCCCTGGAAAGGAGAAAGGATTGATATTAAAATTCTCTCAGACCTGCTACCTAACCTACAACCATCAGGCTGGATAGGTTCTTGGAGGTCATCGGTACAATGTTTCTTTAGGTCTAACAATCTGCCACCATGAGAGTGAATTCTTAAAGACCACTGGCTTCCTAAGTACCTGGGTTCAAATCTTAGCTTGGCCTCAGACTAACTATGACCTTGGGCCAATTATTTAACTTCTCTGGGTCTCAGTTTCCTCAACTATAAAATAAGGATACGAATAGAACCTAACTGGTGAGAACAGTGCCCAACACCTACTTTTTTTTTTTAACAAATCAATTTTATTGATACATATTAATAAGGCATACAATATACCCAAAGTATACAATCAATGGCATTTTGTATAATCACACAGTTGTGCATTTATCACTTTAGTCATTATTAAAGCATTTTCATTATTTCAATAATAATAATAACAAAAAAACAGACAAATGAGCAAGAAAATTCCTTACCTCTCAATTTCTCTCTGTTTTCCCTGCTGTACATAGCTGCTATTTCTGGCTATTTTTGCACAATTATTTATTTGTTTATTAAGTAGTTTTATTGAGATATATTCATATACCATATGATCTATCTAAAGTGTACAATCATTGACCTTTAGCAAAATCCCAATGTTGTACATTCATCAGCTCAAAAATTTCAGAACAATTTCATTATTCCAAAAAGAAAGACTCCACACCCCTTGGCATTCATCCCCTAGCCCTACACAACCACCGAGCTAATTTCATCTCTATAAATGGATCTGTACTTACCCTCTACCCACATGGAATCATACAACATGCAGCCCTCTGTGTCTGGTCTCCTCCACTCAGGACAATATTTCCTTTTTGTCTTGTATTAACATTTTGTAGTATTAACCTACATTTGTTCAGCTTCAAAGATAAACACCGACACCTACTTTTATTGTTATTTCTCGTAACTTCCAAGCACTCTACTGGGAACCTGAACAAGTCTTTGTTCAGTTGATCAATTTCACGTTTGCCTTTGCTAAACCCATCACTGCACTCTCCTTGGTCCTGGCTACAGAGGAGTGTGTGGGAGAATTTAGGAGATACAACTCAAGCTCTAAAAGCTAACCCGGGGTACATCCTGCTGGTGGGAGGCTATCCAGTGTGGCCAACGGCATGGACACCAAGGTTGGCTGTCATTCAGACAGCCAGGAGAGGACAGATTATGGGGAGACCTTGCTGCCTCCTAATAAGAGAGGCAACAGATAGAATGAGTTCTGGGTGCTAGAAAACTGGACATTATCCTCTGCTCCATGAAGAATGAATGACTCATTTCTCTGCACCAGCACTGCTAGTCTCCAATTGACTTTTAAAAAAAATTTTAATTATGTATTTATTTATCCCCCCCTTGCTGCTTGTCTTACTTTGTTGCACCAGCTCACTGTGCCACGCGGGCCCTGAGCTCTCCATGCCACGCGGTTGCTTTTTCACCAGGAGGCCTCGGGAATCGAACCCAGGGCCTCCCATATGGTAAATGGGAGCCCAACCTATTGAGCCACAGCCGCTTCCCTCCGATTGAGTTTTTGGAGATGAATCATTGGCTTTCTTTTCCTGGGCCTTGGCTTCTTCCTCTTTAAAATGAATGTGCAGCCTGGCTACAGTCCCTTCTCCAACCCGTCCAAAACCAAAGTGTAACCGTCTTCCCAGGAGAAACGTGAGGCTGAGACATGACTCAGAGTCCCCAACTCTGGGGCCCATCAAACGTTAAGCATCAGCCTTCTTGATCTCTTTCTCTTTCTTCTCCGTGGTTTTGCATTCCTGAACTGCAAAACCAGGGCTTGCCTATCAATTTCTGACTGCATGCCAGGCACTGAACTAGGTGCTAACCCCTTACAACTATGAGGGCACCGTGGAAGCTTCCGATGACCACGGCTTGTTTAACTTGTGCATGTGGGCGCTTAATAATTAATCATGTGTTGATAGTGATTAGGTAAGCGACACACCTGACTTGCCTTACATGGCTCTGACAGCAACTTGGTGAGCTCAGAGGTGAACCAGGAAGTTGCTGGGTGGGTGGATGGGGGGGTTAAGGGGGGGGGAGCTGGGCGTGCATTCCAAAGGTGCCAGATGTAATGTGGGGTGCTGTGCTGGCCTGTCTCACCTGCAGGTGACTCACTGATCCTGGAGAGGAGAGAGAAGGGCTGAATGACTCACAGTACATACTGTGCTCCCAGGAAGAGGAGGGACCGCTTTTCTAGCCCCCTCACTGAACCCTGATGTGGCCAGCAGGAGACTTCTGGATTTGAAAACCCTAGTCATTTCCCCCTGCAATCCCAAACTCTCCTCCTCCATGCTCACCAAGCAAAGGACTTGGTTTTCTTACATTCTTAATCTTTCCAGACTCAGATCCTGGAGGCAGTGGGTGAAAGCTGGGGTGACCAGATAATTTACTGTCTAAATCAGGCTTTTTGCAGAGTAAAAGGGGGAATTCAGCTAGGGGGCTGGGACTGCAGGATTAGCCCAGATGAAATGCCACCTCAGCTATAGTGGAGGAAACCCAGCCTCTAGTGAAGGGCCCCAGCAGATGTGAGTTCTAGTCCCAACTCTGCTGTTGATCTTTCTGGGCCTCAGTTTCCTCATCTGTAAAATTCTGTTATTTTAATTTTTGCCTTCAGTTGTCTAAAAGGGGAGAGTCTATTTCCCTTATTTTAGAATAACTTCTAGAAGGGAAGACCTTTGTTGCATTTACCTTTTAAGGAGCCAAGCAGTATTACTGATGTGCAGGCATTTCAGATATGCAGGCATTGATGCTAGTTGCTCACATAGTCGGTGGGGGATTAATAGGGAACTATAAGGCATTGCTTCTCCTCATCTCCATCCCTGCCACTTTAGTGGAGGAATGATTCTTCAAGCTCTCATTCCCAAAAATCTTCTCCATTTACCACTCTAACTCCCCACGCCACCCCTGCCAGGCAAAACCAAACCAAACAAAGTAGACAAAACTGTAAATGATCAAAGACCAAAAGAGAACTTTCTTGATTTCAGCCTTGCAGGCATAGTGGTTCATTTATCCAAATTGCTAAATTCGTCTTCCCAGCACACAGACCCTTCTCATTCTACCCTATTCTGTCAAAGTTCCTGCCACCCTCTGAGTCAGCTTGGGGCCATTGCTGAGTCCTTTCTCCACTGTCTTCTGAGGCCACTAGGCCTTCCTCCTTTGACGTGTCTCTCAAACCCCTGCCTCGCCTCCCAGCTGACTTTTCTGCTTCTCAGTATCTTCTGCGTTATGCTGCCAGACAATCTTCCCAGAACACCTCATTCATTATGTTACCTATCCTGCTTAAGAATCGACAACATCTTGGGATGTGGTGGGGACACGTTGGGATGTTACAATGGGACATCTCAGAGGCTCCTGCCCAGTGGCTCCAGAATGTCTCTGGAGGAGGATTTAGTGCGGCAATCTGGTTGGAATCATTTTGGACTTGTCTTGGAGCTGCACTTGAATAGCAAGCATACTGTTCTGACTTCCTTTTTCTTAATAGCTCCATAAAAATAGCAAAGGCTTCTAAGGATGATTTTATTTCAGCTCTTCACGACTCAAAAAACAGAAAATCCACATGCCATTGGTGTAAACAACAGGGAATTTGTCAGCTCACACAACGAAAAAGTTCTAAGGTAGAGCAAGCTTCTGGGTTGATTTGCCCCCCCAAGTTCTTAATCATATGAGGGCTGCAGGCCCATGTGTCTGTGCTTCAACCTGGTCCTCCTCTATGGTCAGCTCTGTCCTCAGGCTAGCTTTCTTCCTGGTGGCGGGATGGCTTCCAGGACCTCTTGGGCCATGGACTTCCTTGTTCACACCTAGGAGGAACCAGAGGGCTATTCTCTTCCCCCAACCATAGACTTATAGAAGGAAGCCCTGACTTTCATTCTTTGTGGATTCATTAGGTTTTGCCTCCATCCCCAAGTCATACCTGTGATAAGGAAATCACCCTCAGGCAATCAGGGGCCTCTCCTGGAGCTCAAGGGCTTTGGCAGTCTCACCCAAACCGCACGCTGCTACAGAATGACTGTGGTAGGAGGGACCCACAGTATCTGCCACAACCTAAGATTGAGAAACTGCACTGAAGAATAGGAATGTCAAGGGATGGCTTGATGGGGACAGGGGATCGATGGAGCTCATGTGTGAGCATGTGGGTGCCAAGCCCTGCCTGGCCCCCAAATACCACACTTCTCCCCTTGAAAGTGCTGGCCTGGTCTAAAGGGGTGGGATTGGGGACATTGTTGGTGGGAAGGGACTCCCCTGAGAGAGCCACTTTTTATTTGAAAAAGGAGAAGAGATTGTTCTAGAAGGGCTTCCCCTGGGAGTCAGGCTTGAATCCAGGCAGTTTCCTGAGAACACATTCTGTCTACAGAGAGGAAGGGGGAGGGATGGCAGGCAGTGGGGCCAACCGCCCACTCCTGCCCTGGGATAACAGTGGTCAGCGCTGTCCAGCGCGTCTGCTGGGGCAGGACTGGAGTGATGTGTCTTCACCTGTGTACACCTCGACTGCTTTCTTTGCACTGACAGCAGTTTTTGAAATGATCCTTCTACATAACACTTTAACCCCACTTTGGCGTGACCCCAGAATGGGTGAAAAAAAATGCCTGCATGCCTCAGTTTCCTCAGGGAAGAGAGAGGGAGGACTTAGCAGGGCACCCTGATGGAAGCTTCTAGTTATCAGCCGTAACCTTGAGGATCAAACTGGTAAATGACTCTTCTCAGAATCGATTGCTGGTGCTCTTTTGTTTTTCATGGTGGAAAGTCAGGAAAAGGCAGCCCTGAGGCACCCCTGCTCCTTCCCTGTTTGTGATAACATGTGACCTCGCCGCCCTTTGCTTCTTTTATGCAGGAAATGACAGGTGGCACCTTGCTTTACTCCATGTCCAGTCCAACACCCTTTCCTATTTTGGAAAACTCACATAATCCATTCAGTGAAGGAAAGAGGCCTCAGCTCCAGCTGCACCCCAGCACCTGTCGGCACTCGGCCAGCATTAGTTGGATGGATGGGCTAAGTTATGAAAGAGGCCCCTGCACACGCCCTTGACCATCGAGCGTGGAATACACAGTGGCCATGCTAAGGCCCCAATTTCCTAGCAGTAGGACCCACTGGCTTTGACCCAGCTGGAAGGAGGGTGGTGGTGGGCCTGGGGTCCCAGGCCGCTGGATACCAGAAGACACCATGGCTGAGCATTGCTGAAAGCCAAAGTGGGATGGACCCAGGAGGAATCAAATCAAAGACTGTCAGAAGAAGAAGGGGCCTTAGAGATCATCTGATCCGTTCTTTGCGCTTAGAGAGAAAGACAGATGTGTCCCCCAGGGAGGGGACAAGATGTGCTCCTCAGATTAAACACTATATGTTAGAATGATAGAACCAGAACTCCAATACTTGAACTTGTCATCTCCTGATCTCCATCCCTCTGTGAGTGGACAGACTCAATGTCTTAAAGAATTAATGGCTCCAACATGCACCATTAACTCTATCAGGAACTAAAAGGCAAAATAAAAACAACCTGGGTGATGTTGTCACTCCCCGGTTCCTGGTTTTCCAGTCACAACAGGAGAGATGATAGATTCTCTCCTGTGCTTGTGGTCTGAAGTCAGAAAGGGGGTGAGGAGTGTCGCCAGGTTTTAGGATTCTGAGCTCTACCTCATCCAACTCTGCTTAAAGCAGTTCAGAGCATATATGCTGGCAGATGGGAGTTATTGATGGATGTGGGTCGCCTTGATCTCTTTTCAATGTATCTTTGGGAGAATCTTGCCATAAAATGTTTTAAGGAAGTGTGACAGAATGTGAGAGAAGCAGCTTAATGAAGATATTAACACGAGATGGTGAAGTCTTTCTGGAGGCATTATGAAGTCATCAGGGTTTATACTGGAGAAATTGTGGGCAAGGAAGGAGAAGCTAAGAGAACAAAGAGGATCTTTATAGGGACTGCGTCACAAGGGCTACACTTGTTGGAATGTTTTTTTTTTGTTTTTGTTTTTGAGAGCAGGAACGCGCTCTTTCCATTTCCCTTGCCCTGATTGCCTCACAGAACTCTATGGACTTGTTCTAAAGTTGGACCTTATTTTTAGGTTGAGATATATATATATATATTGCTTAATAGGCTTTATGAGGAATGGAATTCAATTTGGCTGATGCTTGCTCTGGGAATTAGTGTGTTTTCATCCAAGTTCTGGGAATTGAGCTGCTGTGGGAACATATCTTGGATCTTGCACTGGCTCTGGGCCATCACCTCATGCCCAAGTGTTCACCTCACATTCCAGGTCCTCTCCAGAAAGAATCTTAAGATAAAGCTCGTGGAGATCCTTGAAGATAAGACCAATGGAACCGAGTCTAGCTCTAAGACACGCTGGGTAGGGTCCTGGTGGGGACTGCCTCCCGGTTTTCTGTGCAGCTGGAAGGGGCGCTACGTGTCCCCAGATCCTGCATTAATTCATTCCATCAAATATGCATCAAACGCCTGCTCCACAGTTTGGAATCCAAGGATTGCATTCCGTGTCCTCCTCTTGAGGCTGTTTTCCTGTCACTTCTTGTAGGTGGCTGGTGTTGGATGAGTGAGAAGTGAGTGGGAGAATATCCTCTCCCTTCTGAATGCAGGGAATAAATCCTTTCTGATTTGAGAAATTAAACTTCATTATATATATGTATTTTAAAAATTATTCTAATAACATATATACAACCTAAAATTTCCCCTTCTAAGCACATTTAAATATCCAATTCAGTGATGTTAATTACATTCACAACTTTTCCATCATCCCAAACAGAAACTCTGTACAATTCAAGCCTTAACTCCCCATTCCCTACCCCCACCTTGGTCCCTGAGAATTTATATTCTAGTTTCTGACTCTATGAATTTGTTTATTCTAATTCTTTCATATCAGTGAGATCATACCATATTTGTCTTTTTGTATCTGGCTTATTTCACTCAACATGATATCTTCCAGGTTCATCTATATTGTCACCTGTATCAGAACTTCATTCATTTTTATGGCTGAATAATATTCCATTGTGTGTATATACATTTTGTTTATCCACTCATCAGTTGATGGACACTTGGGTTGCTTCCATCTTTTGGTAATTGTGAATAATGCCATTATGAACATTGGTGGACAAAAATCTGTTTTGAGTCCCTGCTTTCAATTTTTTTGGGTATATATCCAGTAGTGGGATTGCCAGGTCATATGGTGTCCCACTTCTTTTGAGGGATCTAAAACCAAAGTAGTTGTTATCAGGATGTCAGTCCTAGTGGGCAGCTTCCTAATAGGATTGGGTAAGAAGAGGGAGGGGGCAAGATCAGAGGAAACCACAGCCCCAGACCAGAGAAATTAATGCTGTCCCCAAACAAATGTCCCTGGTATCATTCCGAGCTTTGACTAGCTACCCGGGCCATTGAGGATGTGCTGTTAAGAAGAAAGATTCCATTTTCTCTTGGCCCCAGATGCAATCTAAAAGGAATGACTTTTCTAGGCCCCTGACCACTGTGTGTCATACATACATGCTTTCCTTGGGAGACTTGTTGCTTTTTATTTTATTTTTCTTAATTAATCTAAGCAAATCCTTGACCCAGTAATGTGGAAAAGAGAAGGCATGCATTCTGAACATGTGTTATTCAGCAGGTGTTATGGGTTGAGTTGAAGTCCTAACCTGCAGTGGCTCAGAGTGTAACCTTATTGGGAAAGAGGGTCATAAGAGGGGGCATTAGTTAAGATGAGGTCACACTGGAGTAGGGTGGACCCTCAATCCAGGACAACTGGTATCCTAAAGAGAGAGGGGGTTCCGACACACTAGAGAAGAAGGTCATGTGAAGATGGAATGATGCATCTACAGGCCAAGGTCAGCCAGGGATTGCTGGTAAACACCAGAAACTAGTAGAGGCAAGGAAACAATTCCTTCCTACAGGTTTCAGAGGGAGCATGGCCCTGCCAACACCTTAATTTTGGACTTTCGACCTCCAGAACCATGAGAGAATACATTTCTGTTGTTTTAAGCCACCAGTTTGTGGTCCTTTGTTACAGCAGAATTGGGAAGCTGAGACGCAGGGAAGGAGATGGTCTTGGAGTCTGCTAGGTTGGGAAAAACTCGTGTTAGAAAATTTCTATAAACAACCTATACATCATAAAAAGTCATGAAATGATTTTCTTTTATTGTTCCTCACACCATTGATTTAGGAGGGGGCTTTTTATCCGTTGCCTTATTTTACACAAGTGGGGAAAGAAGGATAGAAAATGAGGCCGAGTTGTGCAGGGACCACAGTTTCCCTTTGAACGCGGTGTTGAAATCGCTCCTGTTGTGGTGCAGTCAGCTCTGTGTGTCTTTCTAGCAGTGTGCAGTGTGCTCCCTGTCCTGCTGTACGATAAGCTGTGACCCTGGGCCAGGTCGTAAAGTGAGCACCCACAATCACCTTGCCCAACATGGAAGCTCATGGAACATGGGAGGGGATGACCCCGTTCCAGGCTTCAGCAATCCCCCACACTCTTAGAATTGGTATAACAAGGAGAATCAACATGGGGAGGTGTGAACATGGAATGTTTTAATTTTTCCAATCCCATACGACAGCTTTCGATGGCTCTTCAATGCCCACCTCCTCTCCCTTAAAGCCCCACACCAGTCAGCTTCTCCCTAAGAAACCTCTAGACCAGAAATGAGCTGATGCTCATGTTGCCTCACATCCCAGGGGACACGTGTGATGCACTCTTCAGTGCTCTCTCACCTGCTCTGCTCCTGTTCAGCAAGTATCCAGCTGGTGAATGAGATGCTGGCCTCCCCTTCTTGGAGGAGGCCTCAGCTGGAATCATCCTCACTTGGTTCTGGAGAGAAGAAAGTGTTTCCCATGGGCTTGGGGAAGGAAATCCTCTTTTCATGACCTCTCCCAAAGGGTAAGTCTCTAACTTCCTTCTCCCTTCCCAGTCTTCTGCCTAAGGGTGAGAAAGTGGGTGAAGATCCTAGGCCAGCTCTGCCATCGCTGTCCTTGGGGCATTCCCTCCACTAAGCCCTTTAGCTTCCTTTGACTGTGAGGAGAGTGAATAGCTTTTGTTTCTAGCACCTACTGGCCAGTTCTAGCGCTTTGTTGTTCTGGTACATTATGCGTCAGCAGCAGGCAAAGTACTGGGCCACAAGGCTCAATAACACCTGATCCCTGTCCTCAAGGCACTGCTATCGAGTGGGAGACAGACAGGAAACCTAGCACACTGAGGTGTGGGAGTTTGAGTGTGGGCCGTGGAATCGAACCTAGTGGGTTCTAACATCAACGCAGCTGCTGAAAAACTGAGAGACGATCAGCAAATTATTTCATCCTTTAAAGCCTGAGTTTCCTTATCTGTAAAATAAGAGAAGACTTTGATGAATAAATGAGGCACTGCACATAAAATGTCAGTTAGAGTGTGACTACTTCATAATATAGTTATTCTATATTTCAAATTTGTGTTATCATGGGAACAGTTACCTAAAATATGATGCATTAGGATAGAAAAATGTACAAGATACAATGGGACACTAGACTCTTCCTGAGAACAACATGAGAAGCTTTACCAAGGAAGGGACATCTGGGATGATGCTTGAAAGCTGAACAGGAACTGGCCAAGTAAACAAAAGCAGAAGGGAACTTCCAGGCAGGGAGACAGGAGAGGCCATGGGATGTCTGGGTACCATTTGTCATGGTTGAATGATAGAAATATGGCGTTTAAATAGAGAAATTATATAGTCAGATTTGCACTTAAAAATGTACTCATATGGCAGTGGAGTTTGGAGTGGAAGAGAGCAAAATTAGAAGCAAGGAGACAAATTCTCTTTTGCTTCCTGGGAATACTGAGGATGATATAACATCCCTCTTAAAGGTAGGCAAGGCTGTGTAACTAGTTCTGGCCAATGTGAGTGGAAATTCCATCTGTCACTTCCAAACTAAAGTACTTATTTTAGTGCTCAGCTTCCCAGCCTCCCCAGTGAACCTTGAATCTTTGAATTGCAATGTCAGCAGGGTAAGATGGTTGAACCTCCATCAGCCTGGAGCCCTGAGCATCTAGGATTTGCATCATCCTCCAGTGACCCACACTAGACACTTATCATAAGCACAAACATTTTTTTTGTTGTTAAAACCAATGAGATTTAGGGATTTTTTCTTGTTGCAGCCAACCTAGCCTGTCCTGACTGATGATGAGTGATTGAAATATGGCAGAGGTAGTGAGGATGGAGAGGGAGAACAGAGCTGGGAGACATTAAGGACTGAAATCAACCAGTGATAAGGGAACAAGAGGAGTCTAGAATGGCTCTTGGGTTTGGGCTTGGGTACCTGCATGCAAGTTGCTATCATGAAGACCAGGAATGTGCAGGATGTATTTGGGCAAAAGATGGAGAACTTATTTGGGGATGTGGTGGTGACGGACCTCTGGTAGAGATGGTCAGGTGGTGGTCAGAGGTGCATTTTCTCTGCCTTGTCATCTGTGCCTTTCCTTTTGAATTCCAGGCACCACCAATGTTTGCAAGATAAAAAATAAAAACAAATGGAAACAGAAAACTAAAATTAGACATATGTGACCAATGATTCTGCTTTGGGCAACGGAAAAACCATACCCATATTTCTATTTTTCCTAGGAACTGATAAACAACCTTGGCTATTTGGGCAGTTGGCTATACTTGGGTACATTTCAGAAATAACTCATGTTTATTTATCACTGGGTATTTATAATAGTGTTTCAGAGTAGATTTTCAGTAACCCCACAAAGGAGCCTGGACTCCAGCAATAGCTAGGGGTTGGTTAGGAGGGAGCTGGGATCGGGCTGGTGGAGGGAAGAGACCCATACTGGGCTGCAGGGGATCACCGTCCCACCCTCTCCTCAGCATTTCTGCTTTCTGAGGCCACCACGTGGGGCTGGCTTACTGAATACAAGGCTCTGAGCTTTGTTCCTCCATCCAGTGTTCCCTGAAAAGACGAAAAGACGTCAGAGTCTAAATCAGATTACTTCTCGCACTTGAGGGCGTATGCATACACACACGCCAGCGCTCTGGGCTCAGGCAGAGATTAGAGGTGACATTTCTGGAGGCATAAAGGGTGACGGATTCCTGAGCAGTCACCACAGACCTGAGCCACCCAGGAATGCTGACATCATCCTTCTCCTCTTTTCTCTGGGAGGAGCCCTTTGACCCCCAGGTCATAGGGTGATTATTTTTATGTATTTACCCATCCTGTGGCATTCTCATGGTGTACACAAGTGAGCTAGGATTTCAGGGAGGGTCCCTTTGACTTTACTGCACTTCCAGACTCTGCCCATGAAAGAAGCAAGAATGATATATTCTCAAGATGGAGGGGACTTAGAGCCCATCTAGTCCTGAATCTTCATTTTGTAGATGAGGCAGAGAGGCTGAGTGGCTTGCTCAAGGTCAAACAGTGAGTGATTTACAAATCTGCCCTCCTTTTCTTCCAGCTCTTGGAAGCTGCCCTTCCCTTTTCTTGCCCTCAGACTTCTACAGTAGCTCTCAAACAATTTGGATTCAGGATCTTGTATTAGTCAGGGGTCTCCAAAAAAAAAAAAAAAAAAAAAAAAGCCAGAATGGATGGGGTATGTATACACATACACACACACATATAAGGAGATTTATTATAGGGATTGGCTCATGTGACCATAAGGATTGACAACTCCAAATTCTGTAAGGTAGGCCACAAGTTGGAAACTCTGATGAAGGTGAAGTTGAACTCCACAGGAGAAGCTGACAAGCTGAAGTAGAGCTAGAAATGCTTCTTTCTGACTTCTGAAATTCTCAGTTCTGACTTTAAGACCTCTACCTGATTGGATGAGGAGATCCACCTCATTGCTGAGGGCAGTCTTTGTTGATTGTAGATGCAGTCACCTGTAGATGCAACTAACTGACTATAGATGCAAATCCATCTATAAAACACAATCAAGTCGGAGCTTGCTTGACCAAACAACTGGACACCATAACTCAGCCAACTTGACACATAAAATTAACCATCATAGATCCCTTTGCACCCTTAAAAATTGTTGAGGATCCCAAAAAGAGCTTTTGCTTATATGGGTCACATTGATTGACATATGCCATATTAAAATTTAAAGCTGAAAAGTCTAAAAATACTTATTTATTAATTTAAAATACATGAACAAATCCATTACCTGCTAACATACAATTTTTTTTTTATGACAAATAACTATGTTTTCAACACCAAAAAAAAAAAAAAAAAAAAAAAAAAAAAAAAGAAAGAAAAAGTGGCATTGTTGCAAACCTTTTAAATGTCTGGCTTAATAGAAGACAGTGGGATTCTCATATCTGCTTCCACATTCAGTCTGTTGTGATATCACATGTCACGAAGCCTCTGGAAAACCCCAATGTGAGAGAATGAGAGTGAAAAAAACAACTTAATGTCTTAGTATTTTTATGGAACGATCTTGGCGACCGCAAGGGCTCCCTGTACCATACTTTGAGAACCACTGATTTGCTATATATCTGCATTTGCCTCACTTATTAAACACTTTTTCACTCTGGCTTCATACAGTCATTCAATAAACATTCACTGAGGTACCACCGGGTGTTAAGCTGGGTATTTAAAAACAAATATTGCAAATGTGAACCTCAGTCTCAAAACTCAGTTGAGAAAGAAACAGAATGGATTTTATTTTTCTATAATGACTTAATTTCAAGGCCACATTCTGCCAGGCTTCTGGGACACTTCACCTAGTCCTTCTCGGGCTTCTCCCACGCAAAGATGGTGGCGTGATCTTGGGGTCCATCATGGTGCAAAAACTTTTGGGGGCCCTCCTGTGGCCCCTGATGCTCAGTCTACATGTGAGCAGTTGGCACATCCATTGTTCTGGTCTAATGACTGCTTTGTCCCTGGGCTTCTGTGCCAGGCTTGAGGCATGGGACTTGTCACGTGCCCATCCACATCCTCGCCAGGGTCTGGCTCTCTCTCTCGCAGAGGACCAGGAACTGGGGCTTACGTCTTCCATCTCTTGCCCACCCTCTCCCGCTCTCGGTCTCCCTCTCTCCCTCCTTGGTTCCTTCCCCATAGGCCAGATGAATCTTTTGCCAGGAGGAAATCCTCTCCTCACCTCCAAGCTACCCTTTCTCTGCCCACTCCACCCCCAATTCAACCAAGGGTTAGGGTTTTAGATAAGAAAAGCCAGAAAAACTGCAGGCGATTTGGCTTTCCCACCCTACCTCGTGCCTCCCTGGAGATCAAATGAGTTAAAAATAAATGTGCGTCTTGGAGATGGAGTGGACATCACCATCCCAGTCCCCTCAGGACTGGGGGAGGAGCTGTGGACTAGAGTGGCCTTGGTGGTGTTCTGTTGTAGACATATTGTGATTCAAGCAATGGAAGAAATTGTAACAGTGAGGTGGAGCCGGTGGCCACTGGGTGTTTTTGGGGCAGGGAGAGGAGGGGCAGTGGAAATACAGGGGCTTTTTTGGGACTTGGGGGTTGTCCTGAGTGGCGTTGCGGTGACAGATATAGGCCATTCTCCATCAGCATATACCATGCAGAACTGTGTGGGAGAGAGTGCGGTCTGTGATGTGAACAGTGGTCTATGCTTGGTGGCAAGGCCCCATGATGTGTATATCCATTGTGGGTGTTGTATCACACGGATGAGGAATGGTGGTGTGGGATGTTGTTGGAGGTATGGGAGGTGGGGAACATGGGAATCCCTGTAATTTCTGAGTAATATTTAGGTAATCTTAGCACCTTTAAAAATACATACATATATATATATATAACAAATAACATTTATGTAAACAAATGCACATATATGCATATGTATTTATATATCATTTTACAAATATTTATATGTATTGTGAAAAATTTGATTTTTACCCACAATAAAAAAATAAAAAAATAAAATAAATGTGCGTGGCCCACACAGAAGTACCCAATAAATGTTTCTATTAATATGATCACTTTTTTAAAAAACTGGGGAATATTGAAATACAAAGTTTGAATAGGGAAAAAGGAAAAGAAAAGGGGAAAACCCAGGGAGAACAAAGCCACCTGAGTTTAAATTTACCCTGACAATGAGACTTGGTTCCTACTCTTACATACGTAGTTGACCAAATGGACCTCTAGATGACAAGGGGAAGGGGCGAGAAACATCCCCCCAGACCCTTCTTCCCCTGAGCCGCTCGGCTTTCTCAGATCACATCGCACACTTTATTTACAGAACAATCCACAGCAGGTCCAGTTGGGGGGTGGGGTGCATCATCTAGAATCTCAGAACCAGCAGGTCTTTGGAAGCCCCCTACTCCAACTGCAGTCCCTGCACCCGTTCCATCCAGCTTTGCTCGGACACCTCCCGTGATGGGGAGACCTGCTTCTGGAAGGAGGGCTCATTCCTCTCCAACACTTCTGAATCCTACTTCATGCGACTCGCCTGCTGCCCAGGAATTTTCAGACGCGCCAGCCATGACATGTCCTTGCTTGATCCAGTGTCCAGTGCCCCCTGGGAATCACGTGCCAGGCAGTCTGTTGAGAAGCTGCGTGGGCCAGCTCCAGGCCATCGCTTTGGTACATGGAGATGCTTATGGAGGCTGGGGGGCATGGTGGGCACGTCTTGGAAGTAGTCATGAATTGTTCACAGAAAAACTGGCTGATGGGCATAGAGTTCATCTTGGCTGAGAGCACCCTTTTCCAGGATGCAGCTGCCGTTTCCTTCCCTGTCATAGCTGGAGCCAGCGTGGAAGATCGGACCCCATCAGGGTTCGTTCTACCCATCGCTCCCTTCGCCCACCCCAATGGGATGGCTAATGCAGGCTTCCTGCCAACTGGAGTGTGTGTGTGTGTGTGTGTGTGTGTGTGTGTGTACTGGCTCACAGGCCTTCTGGACACACACGCAAAAGGCACACACAGCAGAAAGTAAGAAGGGGACAGCGTGGGACATTCTTCCCTCTGTTCTCTCAGGCTGTCAGAGGCAGTTCCCACCGTCATGCCTGGTGAAAGTCTAAATAAAATATGGTTGGTGGACGGTTAAAACTTTATTATTCTTATTTTTTTTTAATGGGAAATACCCTCTGCATATTTCCTTTAGGATGTGATGCTCATGGCTGGGTGAATGTCTAGCCTGGCTGGAGCTACCCGTTGAATCCACTTGTAAAACCGATTGGTGACTAGCAAGGGTCTCCTTGACCTACGACATGTGCTCAGAAGTGGGATCTGTCCTGGCCTGTGTTCCTGTGGATCCGGACAGTGTAATCATACACTACTGCCCTGGAGCGGAAACTGGAGATTAGAGAGATTTGCTTGAGGACCTGTCAAGTTAAAAGCAGAGAAGTAGGATTATGCTTGGGCCTCACAGCTCCCAGACCTGGGCTCCCTGCACAGGCCGTGCTCCTTGTGGGGGCTTGAGTCATGAAGCCACAATACATTACAATGCAGAAAAAAATCCCCAGCGCCGTCTGGTCCTGCGCAGACTCATGAGAGGTGAATTAGAGGTGAGTCAAATGCCTTTGGAGGAGGAAATGACTTATCAGGCTGACCTTCCTCCAAGTGCATTCATCAATCACTTGCAAAAAAGAAGAGAGCAAGAGAGAAAACAAGTTGCAAACTCCTCGTTGGGAACTTCCCCTTTTGCCAGAATTTTATGGAACCTGGTGGCTGGTGAGCCTCCTCAAGAGGGTAGGGGATGTCTTTTGGCCAAGTCAGGCCTTTCTGTGAGGTTCAGTAGATCCCTGCAAGACAAAAGGCTATTCTCCAGATGCTTCCAGGGCCACCTTCTTGCTGCATCACAACATAGCCTGATCTGGGATGGAGTTGACCTTGAAGGCTGAACCCTGTTTGCCAAGGGCTTCAGGGGCCACTGCATCATAAAGCAAATCTTTAAATGGCTTCGCTGTGCAGTTGTGTGGTCTAGAACACGATTTCAATTCTGGGCCCTGGGTGGTGGTTACTTACTGTAGGGTTATTGTAGATTGTAAACTCTGGGAAGGCCCAGGTCTCCTGTTTAAATGCTTTGTATAGAACCCAGCTGGGCATGGTTACCAACCATGGGTACTCTAATTACTTTCATAGGTCAAACATGACTTTATGTTAGAGATGGAGGGTAATTCAGGTCATCTAAACCCCAGTCTAAGACTTAATTTTTAAAAAAATAACTTGTTATATTTTAAATAATCCCTACCCTGCTTTTTTTTTAGGTACCAGGGCCGGGGAATGAACCTGGGACCTTATATTGGGAAGCTGGCGCTCAACCACTGAGCCACATCGGCTCCCCTGAGTTGGTTTTTCCGTTTGTTTGCTTGCTGTTTGCTTTTAAGGAGGCACTGGGAACCGAACCCAGGACCTTGCCTGTGGGAAGCAGGTACTCAACCGCTTGAGCCACATCTGCTTCCCTGAGGTTTAATATTGAGGCAGGTCCAAAGTCACAGCAATTCACAGAAAAACCAGGACAAACCCCATTCTTTGTTTTTTTGGTTTATTTAAAAAACAGAAAGCCAAAAAACAACATCCCCCTCCCCCCAAAACAAAAACCAACTTTATATACAAAGTCAAAATGAAACCACGGATTATGGAAAGAGGTGAGAATCATAGGTAACACGGAGAAAGGCTGGGCCAGAGCCAATACCACATTCTGACCATGGAGACCCATGGGGGAAAGAGGTGCTGGCTTCTTCTGGCAAGTCTGGGGTGCCTGGAACACAGTGTTCTGTTGGCAAACACAGCCCAGCCCCGAGACCTTTCTAGCACTGACTCCATTCCCGTGATGGCTGACACCCGTCCCCTGAGCATCTGTTTCTGTAGCCTGGCAAGATTGGTGGCATCCAGATTAAGGGGTTCTTACCCCCGCCAGACTCGGTGTCTGCATCTTCAGTTTATTGGCGTTTGACCTTGTCACATACTCGGAAAGCCGTGTCCTTCCCTGCCTTATTCTAAACTGGAAGAGCACAGGAGAAAGTCAGCACAGCACTAAAAGGGCCCCAGGAGAAATTCCGAGGTAGAGGGGAAAATGGCATTCTAGGGGTGTAAAAGGTGTTGCTGGAACTGGAACCGGGGTTCCCCACTGGTCTGTCCCACAAAGCACAGACAGACGCCCACCCTCTCGGCTTGAGCGCCCCTAAAGAGGCTAAGCCCGGGGCCCAGCCACCCCGCTATGGCTCCTAGGTCCTGCTCCAGCTTCACTCTGGTACCTCTCTGACTAGCCCAGTGTCTGTTTTATAAGTGTCTCTCTAGGAAGTTAGTTAATAAGGACTAAGTTTTTTATGTGTGTTACTACTCATAACAATAGTGTTATATTCGCGTCTATAACTTTGGAAGCAACCCTTTAAATTTGGCTTTTAGGTCTCTATTCACTAACATCTGTAGAGTTACATTTGGAGGCAGCCCAAACTTTCAGGCCCAATTATTTGCTGGTCTCGATTAGGTATT
>JAQZBX010042951.1:0-21803 GCA_029593785.1 Cabassous unicinctus | reverse complement strand
CTATTCTAGTTCTGCTACAGTATCCATTAAGTTGATGTATTTGAGGTGGCAAGGAAACCTAATCCAGATGCACATAAAATTTACCATATCAGACAAGATTTTCACAAGCAGTATTCAGCCCAATTTTCTGGCTCATAGATCTAGGATCCTGTTTGTCATAAACTATGGAGAGAAGCCGTTGAAGATTTACATAAGCAGGGGATTTGCCCTCCTCTCCAATCCTCTGTTCCTAGATTATCCTGAGGAGGTGAATTCAAGCATCAGGCTAATGATGATTTCTTTTGTATTATCCAGGGAAAGACTCAATAGGTATGACTGATCTCCCTGATATGGCAAGATTTTTTTTCAGATTGGAAACAATGAGTCACAGTCTTCACGCTGTGAACTCCCACTCCCAGAGTTCCCCTAAATCATGCAAATGAGAGTCAGACCCCTAAAATATAAGAGGATGCCTGCCTTCAGAGAAGTGGACGATCAAGACATTACTCATGTAATTTACATAAACAACATACCTTTTCTTAAATGAGACTTTTTCAGACAAGCATACTTTTTGTGCTTAAACTCGCTGCTGATCCTGTGAACCATTTGCATTGACTTTTAAGTCCAATACAGTATATCAGTTGAGGATCACTTTTTTCCCTCACAACATACTGGTAAAAAAGGGGAAAAACAGTTTGTGGGTTATATATGTTTACAATGAACCATCTTTCTTTTCTATGGCCTCTTTCATACAAATTGTTTATCTTCCAGATGCTTTATAGACTTTTATAATATAGGAGAGTATAAAGAATAAATTAAAAGGAAAAAGGGAGAAGACAAGCTTCCAATCCTATCTGAAGTTTATATGGTGCCTATCTTGAACTCCCTATATGCTTTGCATTATTATTACACATCTTAGATTTTAGTCCACTTTATTACACATTTCCTCCTCATGCTATCACCATGTGACAGGTCAACATTGCCATCAACATTATAAGTGAGGGATCAGAAACAAATTGGGGTTTCTACAAGGTCACTGTCCTGATTTGAGTTTTTTGTGGCTTCCAGAAAATCCTGCTCTTAAAATGAAGTCATTCATATGCATGTAAACCTATTTTATGTGGAGCCCTTTGGTTAGATTCAGTTAAGGGATCTTTCGATTACATCATTTTGATTAGATTGTTTCAGTTAAGGGCCTTTGGTTAGATTTCAGAACCCAGGTTAGATTAAGAACTGGGGTCCTATATAAACTGAGGACAGAGAAATAGAGCTGTTATTTTACACTGCCATGTTAGAGAGGACTCCAGGATCATCTGCAATCCAGAAAGACAAAGATACCCTGAGAGACTGAGAGAGAAGTCAGAGGTTGGACCCAGTACAGCAGCCAAAGCTGAAGCAACAAAGCCCAGAAGAGAGTGGAGAGAGGAGCCACATACCTTATCACCCACAGCTGAGCCCACTGAGAAGGTGAGCCTGGAGGGGAAGTCAGAGACTGGCTGCCATTTTGCTCTGCCACATGGCAGGAGTCCAGGATCACCAGCAGCTGACTTTGGTGAGATAGCTTCTCCAGCATCTCTGGTGATACCTTGATTTGGACATTTTCACAGCCTCAGAACTGCAAGATTTTACCCTGATAAATTCCCATTATAAAAGCCAACCCTTCTCTGGTATCTTGCATTGGCATCCTTTAGCAAAATTGAAACAGTCATGCAATAAATACAGTGGCTAAATTCTACTACTCAAACCCCATAGGGGCTATTGGCACACACCAGAATATAAGCACTGAGTAACTTTGGGGGTGGGAAGGGGTGATAGGGTTGGGTTATTATAATATACCATATACCCACCATTCACCCCAAACAAGACTTTTGATTTGCAAATAGTGCATAATGTATATACATGGATACAGTTTCTGATCAGAAGTATGTACTTATAGAACAGCTATGGAAAAATTTGGAATCCAATTCTGTTAAGATTACTTGTGCACGTACATTAAAGTCAGCTTGAGCCCTGAACCAAGCCTGTTGCAATGTTGTAGCCATCTGTAATTTAGCATCCCGTTTCTACTATCTTTGTAAGTTTTTACTCTACTTTTGCCTTAGCCCATCCAAGCCTTTTCCCACTCATTATGTGCTGCTAATTCTCACTCCTCTGTTTCATAATATCCTTCAAAAGTTTAGGTTCAAACTGTCCCTCAATCCAACATCCCTAAGGAAAAGCATACTAATTTTTAAAATACTGCTAATGCTTTTCCTTCTCCACCTCTGCTGGACAAACTGCCTCACATCACCTAGTTTGTGGTTCTTTGGTGTATCAGCTTTAGATATGGTGAAAGTGAAGAATCCATGTACTTTCTTTCTAAATTCCTTTGCTCTTGCCTTACCATCACAGACAAGCTGACATGTTGTGTGGGAGGGAGCTGCTTGAGCAGGGATGGTTTGGGGAGAGGATCAGGCAGGCTCTGCCTGTATAGTGCCAAAGGAAAATGCCTGTCACTGAACTTGGAAACATTTTGTCTTTCAGAAAAAATAGCTCCTCCCTAGGGCAGGTGCATCTATAAACTAAATCAAGAGCTACCATCACATGAGCAGGGCCTAACCATTTTCTTTATTCTTTTAATTTTTACATACTTTAGGTTACATAAATGTTACATAAAAAATACAAAGGATTCCCATATGCCCCACTTCCTACCCCACTCACACTTCATTAACAACATCCTTCATTAGTGAGGTACATTTGTTACAATTGAACTCATATTGGAGCATTGCCACTAAACATGGTTTATTGTTTACACTATAGTTTATGCTCTGTCCCACACAATTTTGTAAGTTATGACAAAATATATAATGGCCTGTATCCATCATTGCAACATCATTCAGGACAATTCCAATGTCCTGAAAATGCCGCCCATATTACACCTGTTTTTCCTTCTCCCTCCCCTCAGAACCTCCGGTGTCTACTGCCTCCACATCAAGGATAAAAGTTCTTCCACTGCTAGAATAACAATAAGTCTATAGTAGAATAACAGTAAGTCTACTCTAATACATTTTTCATTCCCTCATCCTAAGGATTCTGGGATATAACATTTGTCTTGACAATAGCAGTGCAAGAGAAATATTAGCTGATGAAGAATCTCAGTTTCTTTTAGCAAAGTTATGCATTTACATAGAGAAGACTGAGTTCTCCTCATTCCACAATTCTTTCAAGATTATGCATACAAGCACACCCTTATCACTTACACACTTACACACACACACATACACATATTCACAACATCCTAGTAGGGTCAGCAAACATTTTGGTGAGGTAGGTGTGAGTAATACATGAGTAGATTAAAAACCACAAAAGACTATTTCTATATTATTGAATAGAAACATAATTTGCAGATTTTCTTAGTAAGATATTCCAACTGCAAATATAAATGTCTTAAGGTAACAAGACATTCAGTAGTGGTTGTAACTCTTATGATTCCACAGGGGAAAGCATACTTCTTCCAGTGTCACCTCCAAGTCACTAGCTTTGTTTACATCACACATCAAGGTAAAAGTGGAAAGTTAGGGTGGCTCCAGCAAGCCCAGTTACAACTGCACTGGCTTGGAGAACCTTAGGCTATAAGACACAATTCAAGAAAATAGTTCATTACTCAGGGATTGGCTTCCTGTCTCTTCACTTCCTCAGTCTAGGTAGTGAACTGGAAGCCAAGTCCTCAGATAGGCAAGGATATTGGTCACCTCTGACCAGATGCCAGGCCATGGGCTCCAGATCTGAAACACACAGAACAACTTCTTCCTTTTCCAGCTTTCCCTCCACCAAATCAACTAGCACCAGATTAATAAAGCTGTGATTTTTTGACATCACAGTGGATTACAGCAAGACAAGTTTAAGTGACAGCTAAGCAGTAGCAAAGGAATGAGTTTCCATAAATGCTTATTTGTTTATGAAAAGTACATGAAAGGTAGAATAAATAAACCTGTTCTCATTGTTTCTTTTTTGAAGTTTGTAACTTGTCATCATAGGTTAAGTAAATGTCAAGAGAGCTCATACTTGTGATATTTTAAATAGGAGCTGAAATTGCTGCTTCCCTATGGTGCATGAATGTTTCTAAACATTACCATTTCTTTTGATCTTATAAAAATTATATTTAAATATAAAAAATAAAGATATAAATCAGTGTGTGAAAAGGTTCAAGAGGTGAAATGAAGTGAGGGTGTGAATGGAGGAAGGTCAATTTATGTTATATGACTGCTCCTCATTTGCACCTATTTTTATATATTTTAGCTCTCTGAAGGCTAATCAAGTTTATTTTCAATTGTTCCTATTGACTTTAATAGATCCCCAACAATAAATTGCTTTACTTAACTGATTTAAAAAATTCCATATTGTATTATGGTTAGTGTTTAGGGACACAGTTTTTCTCTTTTTTCTTTCACTTTGTGTCCTCTAAAGGAGTTTCTCTTCCAAACTTTTTCACTCTCCTCAATTTGCTTTTTATCTCATGGTTGTCTTCCTATCTTCTTTGTCCTCTCTTCTATCCATTGCCCTCTATTTTTTTAAAGAGTCCTGTTGACTTTTTCTTCCTCTTTTTGTTGCAACTGCAGCTTTTCCCAGTTTTCTCTATGCTGCTGTTTGCCAGTGTCACAAAAACTTAGTTTCTTTTGTCTACATTAAATTTTTTTTTTTGCTTTACATACATATCCTTCCCATTCCTGTATCTCCATTAACTTGTCGGTTTTTAGAAGAGCAAAAAGAACAAAAAACATGAAAGTTTCAAAATTACAAGAAAACAGAAAACTCAAGATTGCCTCAGCAGAAATTGTATCTCCATTTCTATGGCAGAATTAAGATGGGACCTGTTGAAAAAGTGAGAGCATGTAAAGGAAAGCTGCACTATCTTGTATATAATTTAAATTAGAGAATTGAGATATTAAATGAGTTGTTCACATGAATAGTCAGCTAGGTACATTGCTGAAAAAAGAAAGTAGGCAAGTTCCACAGTGCAAGTATAGTGGCAAGTCCATCTCACACCAACAGATAAATAAGATTCAAAGGAAGGGGGCAGGGATTTTGTCTTTCTGGCTTCATTATCCAATTCTATCCAGCTAATTTTTAAATCCCAGAAAATTTGAGGATTACAAAATGCCCATTTGACTTCAACAAAAACCATCTAAGCAACCCCCACAAGAGGACAATTTTTGTTGTGCACCACACACACACACACACACACAGAGACATGGGCACATTGGATAGCATCCTGAGAATGACATACTAACTGATGAAAGTGGAAAGACAATCAGATATTCAAATGAATATCTAGCAAGGTGGTTCTCCTATGGGGTAAATGTTTGAACAATTTTCACAGTATTTTTTGCAATTTTATTAAGATATCTGATGCCATATAGATATAGACATTATGGTGTGTGAAATCTATAGGCTTTTCCAGCCTGCACATAATCAAGTAGGCAGTTTCCAGTTTCTATTTTTTTATCTTATATCAACAATGCTTAAAAGAACATTTTTACATTCTATCTATATTTCCTGAACTATATTGGTACATACACTCAGTGTCTCTGCATGTGTGTCTGGATGTGTGTGCGCACACATGCATGTACTTATACATTTTGCCAAGCACAAAAATGCTAGTTCAATATAGTACCCCTAGAAAAAAGCCAGGTAGACTGATTTGATTTTTCTGACTTCAATATGCTATGCTATCAATAGGCTGAGATAGCCCAAAGATAATGCTGAACATGATAAACAACCAGTGGCATGGCACAGTTCCACAACAATGTCAATGCTTGCCATCCCCATTGCTCCATAGGGAGGATCCAATGACTACTAAACTAGAAATAGCAGGCATTTACAATGTCCCCAAGACATAGGGACCCAGTGGGCAGTCTTGTTGAACAGTTTCCTCCTTCTTGTCATTTAGGGAACACAGATTTTGAAATCTACAGATCAGTACTAGAATAAAATATCAAATGAAATATAAAACTCTAACCAATCAACATTCCAAGCCTCATAATATTATCAGCTGCCCCTTCCCATGCTAATCCCATGTCCCACAAAGCACAGAACTAACACTGGAAAAGAATTTTCTGTTATCTTTTTCCTCACAATTGGATGACCATTCTTCATCCTGATTTTGAGAAATTCACAAGCAATATCTTTAGGACAATTAAAATCTGTTTCCAGTCCATTATCCCTTTTCAGGAAAATGGGTGGTATTTCACAGGTGTTTAAACAGGGTATGAACATCTCATCACATGTCAGTGGTCTGAGCTACAGGTCTGGCATCAGGCAAACTGCCTAAAATGTGACTGCATTTAAAACATTAGAAGCTAAATCACATTCCTCTTAAGAATGTCCTAGACCAGATGAGACATGCTCACTGACACACCCAGGTCTCCTATCTGTGAAATTTATGGTTCACTTTCAAGATGAGAATTGTGATTTCTCTACAAAGTGTGGGAACCAGAAAGGCACTGAGCATCTGAGGTAAAAATGAAAAAAATTTAGCTGTGCTGAATGTCACCCTCTGTTGTTGATTTCCACACATCTGTGCCTTTGTTTCTTTCTCCAAGTCTTTATTTAAATATATTCGTGTCTGACAAAAATGGGGAAAATCCACAGTCAAAGTCCTTTTGCTTAGTCAAAAACTTTTAGTCAGTTTTTCACAGACCAGGGATCTAGAATATGCTGCACATAGAGTTATCTCTCTTTCTGAAAGTCCATGTTCTGTCAGATGACTTGTGTTGTGGTTGTGATGATTGTTTTTCATACTCCTTGGCACCAAATGTTTCATTTTGGAAGGGTGTCTCATCAACATCACATGGTTAACTGGAACCCAGAACATGGATTCCACTGGGGAGAAAGTAAAGGCCTGGATGCCAGAATGCAGTGGGTGCAGCAGGAGATGGGATCCTCTAGGGAAGCCTGAGTATGCTGGTGTCCTTCTCCATTTGCTGTTTGCTAATGAGGCCAAAGCAAGTCAACCCTAAGCCCTGACAACCTGAGAGTGGTGTGTGATTCATCTCATCTCTCTTCCCAGGTGGCAAGCAAATTGTAAATTTTATTCAATTCCACTCTCCCTTGTTTATCTGTCCTGACAGCCCATGGCAGCTCTCATGTAGCTGGGAGACCAGAGGGCAAATATGACCTTTCTCAACCTGTTCCCAGCTGTCATAAGTGCCTCAGTCCCTCTTTTATTTATCTATCTAGTGTTTCTTTCACAGCTCCCTCTTCTTCTTTTCTTGATTTCCTGTCTTGCTTATTATACATGTCTTTCTATCTCTCCCTCAAATCACCTGCATATTTCAATTGTTACCTTACATACTGCTAGTTTGTTCCATCCCTGCCTTTCTTTTCTTTAAAAACCCTTCTTCACTTTCATTTTATAGTCTATTTGTTCTTCTCTTGTATTTATTGAAATAGCTCAGAACTTGACCCAGGATACTAATGCTTTCAGAGAATGTTGAGTGATGAAAAAGCAAATAAAATATTTCTTATTTTCCTCTACTTTTCACTTCCTGCTCAACCTTATCTCTATTTCACTTCTGCCCTCTTTAACTCCACTTTCTCCTCTTAAGCATTATTTTTCCTACACTTGTCTGCTATTTCATATCTTTAAATATGCTACAGCAGTCAGGTTGTGACTGTGTACTGACCTGTGTTGCTTACGGCCAAAAATATTCTGCAAGTTCAGGCTTTTGAAAGAAACAGCAGAACTATATATTATGTTTTATATGTCCACTTGGGAAACTTAAAATATATGGGGGCTTGGCAGAAATATCATCAATTTTGGAGTAGTGCTCCATCATTCCCATAGAGCACATTCTTATAATCTATCACTGTCTTCTAGAAAATGGGTACCAATTCAGACTGAAAATAAATGGAAACAGGAGAGCTTTGGGGAATGTTTCTATGTCTTCTGTGGAGGACTGGATTAATAAAAATTGGTAGATTATTAGAATAGGATTGTCATTTTTGTGAGGCAATATGCCATTGAGCCATTTCCTTTGCAATACTCATTCTGTAACCATAAGGGTTTATTTAAATGAAGGAAGTCTTTTCTAATACTCAGGGCTTAATGTCTCAGCTTGGCTTTTTTGACTTTCTTTTTCTTCCCTGAATGCTGGCAGGATCAACTTTTTCATATCTCATTCTTGACTTTTAAAATCTAACCTTTAGCCCTGAAAGATTCTCACTAAACAAAACATAGAATTTCTGAACTATGAAAAGCAGGGGCAAATATTAAGTTTAACTACATCCCTTGAAATCAACACAGGAGCTACTTTTCCTCTCCTCCCCAACACAATTCCCACAGATGCTTTTCTCCTAAGTCTGGAGAAAATTTGGATGTGCAGAGTGAGCAATGAACAGTGTACATTTTCTCAATGTAACCATGAACATGTTGCCATAAGTTGAGAAACAGTCCACCCAGATCCATTTTTTCCATGATATACTTTTTTCCTTCATAGGTCACTTTGCATATTTAGTACTTGGTTTTTATGAAACTCTAAAGAACTTTCTCCATCATATTAGATGATCCAAAATATTCTTGCCTCAGCAGAGTTACAGTCTTTCTCCTTTCACTAATAGCTATTTTAAGGTGGAATTGTGGTCTAGGGATCTCAAGGACCTAGCTATTCTTAAAGTCATTGTTATTATTATTGCTTAAAGTCATTGTGCTGGTTGTTAAATATTTAGCAAATTATTATGAAGCAGAAACACTAACCAAAGGCATTCATAGGTGCTGAAAACCTAAAGATATTTCTCTTTCAGTTCAGGGAAAGAAATTACAAAGACAAGTTCTTGTGTGTCAGAGCCCTGATGATTGATTGCTCCTACTGATTCTCTATATGCTGACAGCAGTTGTTTCTTGTTCTTTTTTCTCACTTCTTTGGTCTCCGTATTTTATCTCTAAGTCTTAAAAATGTGGCTCATTTTTGTTGCTGGGTGATGAAGGAGAAATAAGTGTCCGATTCACTGCTCAAAAAAAAGGCATTGCTTTAAAGCAATGCTGGCTGAGTGCCTTGTGTTATCAGTCTCTCTGGCTTTATCCATTATCACCAACAGTTCATCTTTTGCAGTTTCGAGGTTGATGGGGACAGGAATGATATTATTACCTGAACACAAAGAAACACAGGGGTATACAAGAAGCCCTGGATCCAGAACCTTAGTGTGTCAACACCCAAACAAAATACCTGGAGACACAGAGGTCTTAAGAGTGTGCCCAAACATGTGTTTATTTATTCACTTACTTACTATTATTTTTGAGTCTCCACGATCCCTGGATTATCAGAATAGTCTCCTAGTTGGTCTCTCTGCTTCTGCCCTAGCCTTTCTTCAGTCTATTCTCAACACAGCAGTCAGAATGGAACTTTTAAAAACCTAAATAATTTCCTCGCCTTCCCCTCCAAAGGCTCTTCAATCGCTTTAAAGTAAAAGTCCTTGTCCTCAGAGTGAACACACACAAGGTCCTCAGTCATCTCTCTGACCCAGCTCCTTTTAGCCTCCCCACACTTGCCCCAACCCACCCCTAAAGACTCGCTCACTTTTCCTCAATGGCACCAAGTGAATTCCCACCTCAGGATTTTGCACCTGCTCTTCTTTCTACCTATTATACCCTCCTCCTGCACCTATCCACATGATCTGTACTCAGCACCTTTCGGTTTTTCCTCCTTCTCAATAAGGCCTCGCTTAGTCACGCTATGTACAATTGCATCTCTTCCCCCAACACGCCCTAGCTTTTTTCTTGTTTTACTGTTCTCCGTAGCATTTATCAATAGTTACCATACTGCATATTTTACTTATTTACTTATTTCTAAGGGAAAAAAATTCTCAGACGCACTCCAGGGGCTCTCCTCAGAAAAGCCAAGCCCCCAGCTCTGGGGAGGAAAGGGCGCAAGGGCAATGGACCCGCTCGGGGAGAGGGTCGGGCCGCAACTCGCTCAGAATCCCTTCAGGCCCCGCTGCCAGCCGCCGCGCACGCAGCCCGGTGTCAGCGACCCACGGCTGCCTGGCCCAGGCCGCCTCTGGTGCATTATGAGTGGGGACACTCTCACTGTAGGTGGAAGCCCCTGCCCGGCCAGTCGCTAGCGGCTCGGCGGCCCCAGCGAGCCACCCTCCGAGGGGCTAGAGTGCTGGCCACGGATTGATGGCGTCCACAGGTCCCATCTTTCCCGGGGTTCCCGCCCTGTCACCGCTCCGCGTTCCCGTTGGCTTGTGTCCTGTCAATCACCCCACTCTTCCCCTCTGGCCCACCCCACCGCCGGCAAGATCCCATGCGCCAGCCGGACCCTGCATTGATTGGCTGCCGGGGACTGTCCCTCACGGAGCGGGCCATGCCCTCTTTGGGGGCGGAATCCCGGAGCCGTGGCCAGACCTCATTGGCTGGCTGAACTCACGGCTCTCCCCTTCCCTCAAGTGCCGCCCAGTCCTTGGGGTGTTTTGGGGCCGCGGCCATGCTGACCTAGTGCGTGTGTGCCGGTTGTGACGCCAAGCCGGATTCAGGAGAGCAGAGAGGGACAGAGTATCTGCCCCACGGTGCGGGCGGGTGAAGGAGCGAGTGAGGCACGCGCCTCGGGACCGCAGCCCTCGTGCCCGGTCCCGAGGTATCGGTGGGTTTGCGTCTGCAACTTGGCGGCGGGGCAAGCGAGGGCCCTGCGGGGGCCGCCCGCGGGCTCTGTGGGCGTGGGGCGGGGTGTGGATCCTGCGGGAACCCCCTTAAGCATGGAAAAGTGGGGCGAGCGACCTTCCCCCTCCTTCGTTTAGGGACCGCCCGTACCTCGCCCCCCGTAAAGTTCCCACTCCCTCACCATGCGCGGGGTTTCTCGGGGGTCCGGGAAAGTTGTGCATGGTCCCACCGCCGGTCCTGCGCACCCTCCGGGCCGGTTGGGGTTCTGGCCGCGCTGGGCTGGGGCCGCTGCTTCCGCGGGTGGCTCGTGGGCGGGCGGCTCGAGCTGGGTGCTGCCCGGGGTCCCGGCCCAGACGGCTGTGCCACGGCTCGGGGCCCCATGTCAGAATAAGAGTCCCAGGCCCACGCCGCAGGGTGGCCGCTCTCCCCCCAAGGTTCTTACCCCCCACAGCCCTCCACGGCCTCTCCCACCCCAATTTTCCCACCCCACGGTCCCCCATAATGGTATTATCGCTGTTGAATTCAGCCATTCTGGTATGTGTATATGATAACTCAGCAGATTTTAATTTGTATTTCCCTAGTGATGAAAATAATTGAACGTTTCTTCTTTGTTAAATGTGTATTCACATATTTTCCCACTTTTAAGTGCTGTTTGCCTTTAAAACAAGCAAATCAATTTTGTTGATGCCTATCAATAAAGCATGCAATTAATCCAAAGTGCACAATCAGTGGTATTTGGCACAATCACGTAGCTGTGCATTCATCTCAGTCATCATTAGAGCATATTCATCATTTCAATAATAATAATAAACTAACAAACAAATAAGAAAATCCATCACCTCTCGATCTCTCTATGCTTCCCCTGCTGTCAACAGCTCCCATTTCTGGCTATTTTTGCACAAATACTTTTTTCTTTCCTATATAAATTGATTTGTATTTACATTTTATATAAATGGAATCATACACTATGTTACACAATACATTTAGTTCATAATAATGCAATCTTCCTGTATTTGACCTTTTGTGTCTGGCTTGCTTCACTCAGCATACTGTCCTCCAGGTTCATCCATGTTGTCATATGCTTTATGACTTCATTTCTTCTTACAGTTGCATAATATTCCATCATGTGAGTATAGCGCATTTTGTTTATCCATTCATCAGTTGATAGACACCTGGGTTGTTTCCAGCATTTGGCAATTGTGAATAATGCCCCCATGAACATAGGTGTGCAGATGTCCGTTTGTGTCACTGCTCTCAGTTCTTCTGGGTATATACCCAATAGTGGTATTACAGGATCACGTGGCAAATCTATATTCAACTTCTTTAGGAACTGCCAAACAGCCCTCCACAGTGGCTGTACCATTCTGCATTCCTACCAACAGTGACTAAGTTGTGTTCTTGTTTTCATTTGTCTCAATATATTTACTGATTTCCCTTGCAATTTCTTCTTTGACCCACTGATAATTTAGAAGTGAGTTGTTTAACCTCCACACATTTGCGAATTTACCTTTTTCCTATTTGTTATTGATTTCCAGTTTCATTCCCTTATCATCTGAGAAGATGCTTTGTATAATTTCAGTCTTTTTATTATTATTGAGAGCTGCATTGTGCCCTAACATGTGGTCTATCCTGGAGAAGGATCTATCGGCATGTGAGAAGAATGTATAACCCACTGTGTTTGGATGCAGCATTCTGTCTATGTCTTTTAGGTCTAACTCGTTTGTCATATTGTTTAAGTTCTCTATTTCCTTGTTGATCTTCTGCCTAGTTGTTCTATTTAATGATGTGAATGGTGTGTTGAAGTCTCCAATGATTATTGCAGAGATGTCTATTTCTCCTTTCAGTTTTGCCAGAGTTTGCCTCATGCATTTTGGGGCACCCTGATTAGGTGCATAGATATTTATGTCTGTTATAACTTCCTGGTAGATTGTCCCTTTTATTCATATTTAATGGCCTTTTTTATCTCTTGTAATTTTTTGCATGTAAAGTCTGTTTTGTCCAATAATAGTATAGCAACCCCTTCTGCTTTTTGGTTACTATTTGCATGGAGTATCTTTTTCCAACCTTTCACTTTCAGCTGGTTTGTATCCCTGCATCTAATGTGGGTCTCTTGTAAGCAGCATATTGAGTGCTCATGCTTTTTATATATATTCTGTCAGCCTATATCTTTTTTTAAGAGATTTATTTATTTACTTTTATCCATTTTTACCCCCCTCCTCCCCCATTTTTGCTGTTTTTGTGTCCATTTCCTAGGCAATACTGTGTGTCTGTTTCCTGCCCTCTCTTCTCATCCTTATCCTTCTGTCTTCACTGTGATTCAGTCTTGGGGACCTCCGATGTGGGAGAGAGGCATCCTACTGCCTGCACCACCTTAGTTCCTGTTTTTTTGATGCATCTCATCTTGCCTGTCTATTTTGCCACTTTTCTGTTTTGTCATCATCTTGCTGTGTGGTCTGTCAGGGCCTGAAAGTGCACCAGCTAGTGGGAGCCTGATGGTGCACCCATGCATGGGGCCTAGGGGTCTCACCCACTTGTGGGGACTGGTGAGGCACCCGCTCATGGGGCCTGATGGTGCACCCACATGCAGGGCCTGGGGGGCTCACCCGCTTGCAGGGCCTGATGGTGGACTCACACACAGGGCCTCTTCTATATTTTTTTATATTTTTCTTTCTTTTTACTGAGAGGTCCTGGGGAATGAACCCAGGTCCCTCCATATGGGAGGCAGATGCCCAACCATTTGAGCCACATCTGTCCCCAGCCTATATCTTTTGATTGGTGAGTTTAGTCCATTCACATTCATTGATATTACTGTAAATGAATTATTTATTTTCACCATTTTATTCTTTGATTTTCATATATCATATTTTGGTCTGTCTTTTTACTCTTTAGGTTATCCTTTCTGCTATTCTTTCTTCTGTACTCTCCTCCAGGCCTCTTTCTCCTTTTTCTTTTGGGCTCTAAGGCTTCCTTTAATATTTCCTGCAAGATGCATTCTTTATTACAAACTCTCTTAGTTTCTCTTTGGTTGTGAAAATTTTATACTCACCATCATATTTGAAGGACAATTTTCTGGGTGCAGAATTCTTAGCTGGCAGTTTTTCTCTTTCATTCTGTAATTGTATCATACCACTGTTTTCTTGCCTCCATGGTTTCTGATGAGAAATCTGCACCAAGTCTTACTAGGCATCCTTTGGACGTGATGGTTTTTTCCTCCCTTACTGTTCTTGGAATTTTCTCTTTATCTTTGACATTGGACATTCTGAGTAGTATGTGTCTTGAAGTATGCCTTTGGACTTATTCTGATTGGGGCATCATGGGTTTCTTGGACATGTAGGTTCATTTCTTTTGTAAGAGTTGGGAAACTTTCAGATATTATTTCCTCAAGTACTCTTTTTGCCCCTTTTTCCCTTCTCTTTTCATTCTGGAACTCCTATGAGATGAATATTGTTGCTTTTTGTGTTGTCATTCAATGCCCTGAACCCCTGCTCAATTTTTTTCCATTGTTTTCTCCCTGTGTTTTTTTTTTTCTTTTAAAATTCAGCTGCTCTGTCTTTGGTATCAATTATTCTTTCTTCTATCATTTCGAGTTTGCTGTTGTATGCCTTTAATGTGTTTTTCATCTCACCTATTGTGTCTTTCATTCCCATGAACTCTGTTACTTTTCTGTTGCAGATTTCAAATTCTTCTTTGTCCTTGCTCAGTATCTTCTTGATGTCGTTCATCTCTTTAGCCATATTGTCTTTCATCTCATTAATTTGATTTTGGAAATTTGTACACATCTCATTAATTAGTTCTCTCAAATCCTGTGTCTCCTCTGGGGCTTTGATATATTCATTTTCCTGGGCCATGGCTTCCATTTTCTTAGTCTGATATCTAGGCATCTGATTAGGATGTAGTTTACTCAGATGCTAAATTTCTCTCTCTTTCATTGGGATTTCTTGGCAGGAGGCTGTGTGTTACTGCTGCTCTTTGATTCTTGGTTCGACCAGGATCGTTATGGTTGTCCCTGTTAGTTGCTCAAACCTGGGCTCTGGACCCAGTAATGGGTTTCAAACCTGCTTCCTAGGGCCTTAGGGGGAAAGCTATAAAGGTCAGTAAAAGCCTCTTTAACTTATTTATTTTAAAATTATTCACATGTGCTACCTAGTTCTGCCAGCAGATGGCTCTGCTTGGCAGCCCTCTCAGTTCAATCCTGGAATATTTTTGCTGTAACACAGAATGGATCACTGTGATAGAGGTTGCCTTGTAACTTAAACTTTCTCAGAAACAGTTCTGCTACCTTCTCTTGCAACCCCTCCCTTTTCCTGGTTAGGAAATTATTCTACTCCTCTCTGCATTCTCAACCATTGGTTCCAGTTAGTAGAGAAGGAGATTGAGAGTGTCAGATCTCTTTAGTGCCTTGCAGGCTCCCAAGGCAAACAATGGCTTGGCCCCACCCAGCCTGGAAGATCTCAAGGGATACAGCAGACCAAATTTTTGGGTCAAAAGCTGAGTCAGCCTTAGGGTGTGTCCCTCTCTCTCCTATTTCCTTGGGAGGTGCATCCTCATCAATCAGTCCCTGCTAGAAGAGAGGTAGATTGAGAGAGTCTGATTTCTCCAGTCCTTTTTAGTCTCCCAAGGTAGACAACAGTGAGGTCCCACTCAGCCTAGAAAGGCTGGTGGGAAACAGCAGACCAGACTTGCAGGTCAGAAACTGTCAGCCTTAAGTTGTATCCCTCTCTCTACCCTGTTTGGGGGTGGTGGATCCCTGGAATCCTTTTTGTCTTTAGTCTGCTCAGAGGTTTGTGTATTCTAAAGTGTCTTTAGATGGGGAAGGTGCCAGCAGTAGCAGCTGTTGCTTTCAACTCACAGTTTTGCTGTTGTGATTCCCCTCCTTTGTCACTCTCTGTTCTGGGTGGTTTTCGGCCTTCACCTCCTGTCCTAAACCCTAGGTCTTTTTGCAGGCTGTTTCAAACTGTCCTTTAGCTATTTTTCTGGAGAAGGAGGGAGTCCCATGTCTTTTAAGTCCACCATCTTCCCAGAAGTCCTCACCAGTGTCTTCTTGACATCTCCAATGAATTCAGCCTCCATGGAGCTACAAAAACTTTACCATATGTGATACAGGAATTTCCACTTGATTAGAAGAAAACTTTTTTGATGGAATCAATTCAATCCTAGTCAGTCCATTCTATCATATTTATTTGTAAAATCATTGTGGTACATGTAATTATCGATTTGAAAATATATCTTACCATTTAAAAATGATCATTTAATAATAGTGTATTTTTCCATCCAGGCTTCCTTTTCTCCATGATGTGTGTGTATTCACTGAATTGTTGGCTCTCCATCTTTGGCTGTTAACAGTGGGACAGTCATTATGGAGGGATGCACAAGTTCAAAGCTGACTCCCTCTAATGTTGCTCTCTAGGAGCATTTCAACAAAGGCTTTGGACACCAGGTTAAGTACCAAATATAGTCTGAGTTCTTATTTTCAAAGATCCTACCTTGTGATTCATAGGTTTTGAGCATCTGGAGTATCCATGGAAATGATACAGTCCAGTGCATTAACTTTTCTTCTCAATGCGTGTGTGCTTTGGAAAAGCTCCTGGCTGTGACATCAACGTGAGTGTTGACCAGGCCATTCTATGTAAGGCCTCACAACTCTCCAAATTTTGATCTAACCAGAAGCATATGACCTTTCTTTTAGTTTTGGACATCAGGAACTATGCCTGAGTCAGGTTATCTGCACAGCCAGCTTCCCTAGGCCCTGTGATCATGAAGGCCACTTTTTAAAGATAGTTTGGCCTCTGTAGACAAGGTAATTGTTACCACATGCATAGAAGGTAAAACTCCTTTGCATAGTTTCTGATGGTCCCACAATTGAGTGAAAACTGCAGGTCTGTAGCACAGAGCAGTGGGGCCACATGCCTGGGTTGACATTAAGGCCCATCCCCCTGGAGCACCAGAGCTTGAGCAGTTCATCTCACCTGGGGAAATATACCCAGTCACCACCACAAGCCTACACATAACCTCTTAAGGCTCCATGGTCTCAGCTTCTTCCGATTTCAGCTGGAATTTTGGATTTCATAATAATATCAAAGTGGTACAGGAGAGATGTATTTCATCTAATGTTCAGAAATAAACCATACTTTAGATTGAAACACTGTCCATTATTAGATGTGAACCCATCTTGAGTTTTAAATGCATCCTTAATTCTGAGATTGTGGCACTTCTGATTGAATTAGTAAATTAAAATTTTCACACATGAAAGAAGAATATGGCTTAGGCATTTTATGGATTTTCCTATAAAGGGAACTGAATAAGCTACACTTGTTATTCTTGAATTGACATAATGGTTGCATTTCCACATTGCCCTCTCTAGGGCAGTTCTTGGGGGATAGCTTCTATTATTTCCTCTTCTTTGGCCAGATAATGATTTTCATGCTACTTATGGACTGAGTGGAATGGGAAGTAGATTTTTTGACTGAGAAACAAATTTTTATGTTTTATCCTTGAGGCAAAATACTGGGAAAATCACTCACAATTGAAAGAGCTATTGACAACTCACTGACAGAAAAATGTAGGAACATTATTAATTTATTTACAGTTCAAAGTTTTGATTCCCTTTTTCATAAGTTGCCTATTACACCCATGTAAATTAAAGTCAGATTTCAAGAAAATCTTGTCATTTTATGTTTACTTAAAACACCCAATGGACAGATATGAAGGCATGTGAAAGTTGCAGTAGGTGATGTGACTACTTAGCTTACCTTATAATGTTGGGCAGCATTTTGAAACTCTATAGGCTTGGTAAATTTTGGTAATATGCACAGATGCTAGATCTCCCTTGTACAGTAGCTAATATTCCCATTTCACAGTTTTAAGTGTAGCCTCATTATGTCAACATTGAGGTTATTTGATGGGGTATATATTAGACTTTTCCACATGTGATTGGGAACATTTGTCTCTATGCCTAGAGTTCTCCATCTGAGTTGTGTCTATGGCAAACTTGCTACATATGGCTGTGATGAGGACTGAATGAGTTGCTATACATAAATTTTGTAGTAGGAAGATGAGTTTATTTTCTTAACATAGTTGACAGTAACAGTTGTTCTGTGTAAATAAGAGCTATGTCTAGGGTAAATACACAGAAACACACACACACAAACATGCACAGTCACACTACATAGACTTACATGTTGACAATCCACAACTCCAATTTATGGTGAACAAAACCACCCAAAGGGAACTCAGCTAATTCCAGGAACTGTAGAAACATGATCAAAGATCTTTTCCTGAAAATCAGTATTTCTCACCACACTCTCAATCCTGGCTTCCACATGGAATGCAGAATCACTGGGCTATCCACACTAAAGACATCAAGAAAGCCCCTTCATAGTCGCCTAGATTTCTTCCCTGAGCAAGAGAGATACCAGAATGCACACCTTTTCCTCTTGTACTTGAGGGTACCAGCAATGAAGGAAAAGAAACACTGAGCTTCATATCATGCTGAGTGCTGTTTGCATAAATTTTTAGTTTTCTTGGTGTCTCTAGAAAGCCAGATGGGAAACAGTGATCATGTCAAGAAAAAAAAAAAGCAAGATTAGAAGACACATGTAGAAAAGGCTTTGAGGATTTTTCTTTCATGTCCATTTTGGTTGATAATTAAAAATTCTTAATACAAAGAGGAAAAATTGCCATTAATGAAAAGGCCTTTTACTATACACTTTCCAATCTGATGCTCCCTACAATGAATGCCCTTGGAACCAGGTATCAGAGAGCAAGAGATTCCACACACACACACACACACACATAAGAAGATGGTACCTAATTCTATCATCTATATCATGTTTTGAAATCTGAATTGACTGAAAAGACAAAAATGATGAAAGCAACATATCTATTTCAAGCAAAGAAAGACAACCTTACCTTGGCATTGGATGGGTTTTCTTCTACTGCCCTGACCTTAGGAATCTCCTCTGGTGGGACCCTGGGGGAGCTGAGGACACAAAGTAACTGTCAGTACATTGGTGGTTGTGTTCAAGAATTTCTCAGGGAAACTTACTTATTGCACAAAAGGTCTCTGTTTATCAATGTTGTTTAAAGTATGAATTGAGAACTGCTGAGCCATCCATGTCATGAATTTTATTCTTCTTCTCTGTATACATTACCTAATTTTCTGTTTGCTACTTCTATGGAGGGAATCGGCTCAGTGAAAGCAGAAATAATTGTCTCTATAAAATAGGAATTTTGGGTAACCACCATGAATAAATGGATATATGTTTTGTGCCAAAAACTGACACTTAGAAAAGGAAATTCTTTTTTTCTTTTTTTAAATTTTGGACATTTAATAGTTGGAAATATAAACAATAAGTTTAAATATAAAAATAAAATACAGTTGAAAAGAAACATTCATTTCTCAATTAAATGTACTGGATACATATAAAACATTTTTATATCATACAGCATATTACACAATACATTTGTTTCATATTAACACAATCATACAATAATTGTCCTTTCATGTCTGGCTTGCTCAGCTCTACATACTGTCCTCCAGTTTCATCCATGTTTTCATATGCTTTGCAACTTCATTAGTTCTTACAGCTGCAGAATATTCCATCATGTGAATACACCAGTTTGTTTATCCATTCATTGGTTGATGGACACCTGGGTTGTTTTCATCTTTTGACAATTGTGAATAATGCTGCTATGAACATAGGTGTGCAGATGTTTATTCTTGTCACTGCACTCAGTTTTTCTGAGTGTATCCAGTAGTGACATTGCAGGGTCATGTAACAAGTCTATATTCAACCTATTTAGGAACTGCCAACAGCCTTCCACAGTGGCTGTACAATTTTGCATTCACACCAACAGGGAATTAGTGTTCCTATCTCTCCACATCCTCTCCAACACTTATAGTTCTTTGTCTTTTTAATAGTGGCCATTCTGATTGTTGTGAAATGAGATCTCATTTTAGTTTTGATTTGCATTTCTCTATTCATTAGTGATGCTGAGCATTTCTTCATGTTTTTTATTTTTATTTTTTGCCATTTTTATTTCTTCATTGGATAAATGTCTATTCAAGTCTTTTGCCCATTTTCTTCTCAGGTCATTTGACTTTTTATTGTTGAATTGTAACATCTCTTTATATATGATGGATATTAAACCCTTATTGGACATGTGATTTCCAAGTATTTTCTCCCATTGAGTTGGTTACCTTTTCACTCTTTGACAAAATCTTGTGAGGTGGAAAAGTGTTCAATTTTGAGGAGGTCCCATTTATCTATTTCTTTTGTTGCACATGCTTTGGGTATAAGGTCCAAGAAACCACAACTTACCACAAGGTCTTGAAGATGTTTTCCTATATTTTCTTCTAGTAGTTTTATAGTCCCAGCTTTTATATTTAGGTCTTTGATCCATTTTGAGGTGATTCTTGTATAGGGAGTGATATATGGGTACTCTTTCATTCTTTTGGTTTAAGATATCCAGTTCTCCCAGCACCATTTGTTGAAGAGATTGTTTTTCCCCATTAACATGGACTTGGTAAGTTTGTCAAAAGCAGGTTGACTGTAGAGGTGAGGGTTTATTTCTGGACTCTCATTTCTTTTCCACTGATTGATGTGGAATAGTTATTACCATGCTGTTTTGACCACTGTAGCTTTGTAATATGTTTCACAGGGAGGCAGTGAAATTCTTCCCATGTCACTCCTGTTTTTTAGAATGCTTTTGACTATTCAGGAGCACTTTCCCTTCCAAATGAATTTGGTAATTGCCATTTCTTTTTTTTAATTTATATATATTTTTATTTTTTAAAAGATACTTAGATTTCATAAATGTTACACAAAAAATATGGGGATTCTCATAAGCCCCACTCCCCACATCTCCACACCCTCTCACATAAACAACATCCTTTATTAGTGTGGCAATTCATTGCAATTGATAAATGCATTCTGGGGCATTGCCACTGAGCTTGAACCATAGTTCACATTGTAGATTACACTCTTTCCCACACAATACTGCAGGTTATGGGAAGATATAAAATGGCCTATAACTGTCAATGCAGTGTCTTTCAGGATGATTCCCAAGTCCCAAAAAGGACCTGTATTACAACTGTTTTTCACTCTCCCTGCCCCCAGAGCCTCCAGTGGCCACTGCCTCCACATCAATGTTGTAATTTCTTCCATTGCTAGAATCACAATGAAGCTGTAGTAGAATACCAGTAAGTCCACTCTAGTCCATAGTTCATTCCCCAATCCTGTGTATCCTGGGATGGTGATGTCCACTCTACCTCTAATTGAGGCAGGGCTTTGATCCCATACAGCTGATGGATGAGAATTTCTTGCTTGCAGTTTTAGGCTCTTTCATTTCCTTGGAATGGTGGTTGACAAGCCTCACCTTGTAGTTGTGCTGGGTGAGTCCAATGAACTGGAGAGTAGGTGTTGCAATGTCACTGAGGCTCAGAGCCCTCCTGGCACATGGAGAGCTCAAAAATTCCAGTCTCTTGGAGGTACAGCTACTAACTCTAGCACCAAATATAGGTTTAAATAGAAGGGACAGATGAGCCATGTGTTTGGAAGCCATAACTGAGTTCAACTCTGTCACTCTCAGTGAAAAAGTAGGGCCTAATGGCAAGGCACCACACTCCAGAGCTATCTGCCCTGACTATAGGACCTGGGTGTCTCCAGGCCCCTCAGGAGCCCCACTATTTGGGGGTAGTATCCATTTTGGCAGTGTGTGAGATCCTGCTGAGATATGCATAAGCATTACCTCTGGGATGACCTCCCAACTCACTTTGAAATCTCTTAACCATATACACTCATTTGTCTTTACCTTTCCCCCCTTTTATTTTTGTTTTTTCCCCAATTGCATTGCTAGTTGGTGTTTGGTAATAATCCCTCAATGCCAGGGAGGCTTATACCTGGGAGTCATGTCCCATGCTGGGGGGAAGATATTGCATTTATATGCTGAGTTTGACTCAGAGAGAGGCTACATTTGAGCAAAAAGGTAGCCTTCAGTAGGCAACTCTTAGGCACCCTACAGCACTGAGCTGAGTTTCAATTTCAAGAGCAAGGTCTCACAAGAATAGTCATCAATATCAAGGGCCCATCAATGGACCATCCTCCTTTGCCAGTCATTACTCCTGCACTTGGGGGACTGTTGCTACTCCATTAGAGAATGTGGCAGAGCTCTCCACGATGGGAATTCA
>JAQZBX010042950.1:0-21834 GCA_029593785.1 Cabassous unicinctus | reverse complement strand
AACAGCAAATACTGAAAATAACCCAGCAGTGTCTCGTTACTAAATTGAGCCGTTTGTGCTTCAGTACTATTGTGCTGAAGGACTTTCCTCCTCCGGCCTTGCCACGACCCTCCACCCTTTCCACCTATTCCTCTCCTTCTTGCTGCCTGTTCAGCCTGCCTGTCTTACTCCAGCCCTTCAACTCCTTTAGATCCCTGATTCTTTGCATGGATTTTCAACACTCTTCTCTCCTCTGGCATCTGCTTCCTCCTGATTTCTGCTTGTTTACCTGGCCTCTGAAACATTTTTATCTGCATTATGACATTTCTTCAATGCATGGATTCCCTGACCCAGCTCCTTGACTGGGGCCCTTGACCTAACTAAACACCACCTGATGTTCTAATTGTTTTGCTTTCACCAACACTTGTGTCGGTCTCTAAGGATAGTGGAATATCACTGATCTTTCTTCTCTCTGAGGGGTGGGGGAGGGATTGATTTTAAAGGTCCATGGTCTCCTCTCTCTAGGAGATGTTCCTGTGAGGTCACCAGCTGCTTCTTAGGCATATTTCTTTAATCCTAAGCCCAGCACACAGAGACAGGAAGAAAAAAAGGGGTGGGAGGACAAATTAACACTGAAAAGCGTGATAAATACTAACAGCAAATACTAAAAATAACCAAGCAGCAGTAGTCTACTTTTAGGAATTTCATTTGTGCTTTTGTGTTGGGGGTGTGGGGGAGGGAGAGAGAGGGCTGAGGAGAAGGGGCTGGAAAAGTTATTAATGTTCTCTGGAGGTGGATGCACTAAAGAGCTCCCCTAGGCGGACAGTACCACCCCACCCCCTCCCTTAAATAACTCTCTTTTTCTCAGCTTTCTCAGGCTTCCACAGCTCTGCAAATGGCTCCCTCCCTGTGCTCCTTAAAGCATCCCTGCTCTTGCCAGCAAAGAGAAAAAGAGGCTGAGATTGCAGGCTGCTTTCTCCTCCCTCTCCCCTTTTTGCAGAATAACCTGAACACCTTTTGACCTGTCTCCTGGAGAGCAGAGAGAAGAAAAGAGAGGGTGGTTGGGATCAATGTGTGTCGTCTGTGCATCTGTGAGTTCCTGGTATGCTGGTGTGACATGGCAAAGCCATTAACCCCACATGACATGATCTGCATGGTGGGAGCAGGAACTCACTAGGAATTTCACATGTCCCCAAAATGCCTGCTGCTAGGCACCCCTGCTGCCCCCTTCCAGGACTGGGGACATAGATACATTGCCAGGATCTTTTTACAGCCAGAGTTTTCTGGTTTAACAAAATAAAGGAGAGCAAGTCTGTTCAAGTCTGTTTGTGTCATTGTCCCTTTCCTAGTGAGAAATTCGATTATTCTATTAATTGATATGGATCGCTGGAGCAAGAGAAAGACACAACATGAGGGAGATAAATGGCTCTACCTTGGATGAATTATAAACACCTTTGAGCTCTTCATCATATCTGGCCTAAGAAGTTAGCAAAGAAGGGAATATCTCAAGCCTGAGTCTTCTTCTGCTCCCCAAATCTTTCTTCTTTATGGTGCACTCTCAATAGCACAATCTGACAGCAAAACACAATAAAAAGCTGTCCTCCCTTTTCTCTTGTCTCAAAATCTCCACATGTTCATCTATCTCTCCCTCCTTCCTCCATGACTCAGATGAAGATGGAGCCTCCTCCATGCAAAGCTTAATCCCTCCATATATGTCCTGATCCACCCCTCCAGCCTCATCCACAGCTCACTCCATCTAAAAACCCACCACTCCTCATGAACGGCTTTAGAATGGGCTCCTTCCCCTAAGCTGGAGAATAGCCTCAGCTTCCCTTAGCCTTCAAACCTGCCGCACATTTTGTTACCCTTTTAGGTGTTATCCCATCCCTTCTCCTTCTCTTCTCCATCACACTTCCTAAAAGAGAGGTCAAAACTGATTACTGGGGAGCGGATGTAGCTCAAGTGGTTGAGCGCCTGTTTCCCATGTACAAGGTCCTGGGTTCAATCCCTGGTACCTCCTAAAAAAAGAAAAAACAAACAAACAAACTAAAAACCTGATTGCTTCCATGCCCCTTCCTTTATTTACTCCTCAACCTACTACAACCAAATCTTCACCTTCTTTCTCCAAGGTCCCTAATGAGTTCCAGGTTTAAAAATGCAATGGCCCTGACCTTTCTACTTAGCTTCCTGAAACCCACTCTGCCTTTTAATTCCATGATACTACAACTTCCTGGTTTTCCTGGGACCTCTTTATCTGTTACTAGGCTGCTTCTGCTCTCTCTTCCCCTTATGTCCATCTGTGATTGTGGGTAATAGCCACATCTAGGGTTGCCAGATTTAGCAAATAAAAATAGGGAATGCCCAGCTAAATTTGAATTTCAGATCAAAATGAATAATATTTTAATATAAATATGTCCCAGATATTGTATGGGTCATTCTTATACTAAAAAGTATTTGTTGCTTATCTGAAATTCAAATTTAACTAGGTGTCCTTTATTTTACCTGGCAAACCACTGTAATTACTTCTTCAGCAATTATCTCTTTCTAGACTAATTCTCTTGTTGATGTTCTTTATGTCTACAGCTTCAATGACTATGTCTTCTCTGGTAATTCCTAAATCTCCATTTCTAGCACTAATATCTCTCTCTCTCTCTCTCTCTCTCTCTGTCTTCCCCTGGGTATTTTACAAGCATCTCCAACTCATTATATGTAAAACTGAACTTATTTTTGATCCTTGAACCTACTTCTCTACCTGGCTTCTCTATTTCTATTAATACTTTCTCCAACCTCCCAATCACCTCAATTCCAAATTAGGATCCCTTCTTAATCAAATGGCTGAAATCTTGGCTGATTTTACCCTCACCAGCACCCTCAGATCTGTCTTTCCTCCCATTTCCAATGATATTACTGATGTGAGGCTCTTGTCACCTCTGTACCTCTGCAAACCATACCAGCCTATTGAAATAGCCTTCTAACTAGTACCTCTGCTTCACTCATCCACCCTCTACCCGATTCCACATGCTGCCACTCAGCCAACACCCTAATTAAAGCCCAAATACGAGTATGCCATTTCCTTGACTAGATTTCAAACTCCCTAGCCAGCGTTCAAGGCCTTCCATTATTTGGTGTTCCTCCTCAGTTCTCTCTGTGCTCTCCTCCATGTACCCCCAGCTCAAGGCACATCAGCACATGACATCCTGGGCCTTCCTATCTCTGCTCACACTCACCTCTCCTAGATTTAGATTACTTTGAGGACAACTGGTACAGTTTCTGCATACATAGGTGCTCACTAAATACTTGTTGAATTAGTGAACTAGGTCAGTTCTAAATTATCCACATTAATGGAATGAAGTAATTAAATCCGTGAATCATTTGTGTGATAATGCAAATGCATGCACTTGTTCACAAACCCCATTGTTTGCTCACTACCAGTGATGGCTGATGCCAAGCTCTTGCACAGCTAGAGTCTGGTAGGATTCCTGGGGTGCAGGCAGACACAGACTCCCCAACCCCCCCCACTCACCCTCTGCTGCCTCTCTCACTTTACTTTTTGAACTATCCCTTCTCTATTTCCCCCATTTCTTACAGAGAGAAGATATAATATTCTCTGTACAGGTCCTTGTATTCTCTGTTACACAAATCTCCAAACAAACTGTACATTCCAATCTGCCTCTAAATGCATATTCTGATTGAATACCATCTGAGTGCATTGACTATCTAAATCAAGGGTTGCAAACTTTTTCTGTTTTATATTTTATGCTTTTCAGAGCATATGGTTGCTGTTACAACTACTGAACTCTGTCACTGCAGCACAAAAGCAGCCATAGACAATGCAAAAACAAATGAGCATGGCTGGGTATTTTAATAAAATTTACCTACAAACACAGCAACCAGCCCACGTGGGCCACTGTTTGCTGACCCAATTTAAATCAAATTGCTGATGAATGATTTACTTCATGCTTTCTTTCTAAGCTATATCTTTCATTGTAGTCACTTGATTGGAAAGAATGCTGGAATTTCAGTTGGTATAGTCTTTTCTTTCCTCAAGATTATACTTAAACCAAACTCAGGACCCCAGGGTAGGTCTGGGAAAATGCGGAATGGGGATTTGAAAGCCTCTCTGGGCCTTTTCCTCCCAGACCAGGGAACATGAACCTGGGGAAGGTCAGGGATGGAGGACTCAGGGCACTTGCCTTAGGAGCAAATTTAAGGCGGGCACCAAAAAACTCAGTAATCAAGATAAATAACATCTTAATACAATATCTTTAAAAATCAAAATTACTGCAAACCATCCATGATGAACAAAATAGCAAAGTTTTAAATGAAGAGAGGATTTATAACAGTGCTGAGCTAAGCCACATTGGTGCCTGAGGCAAAAGGAAAAATCAGTGCACCTCCTGATCCTGTCTTCATTTAAAATTTTGATACTGTGTTCATTATGGATACTATCATTAATTTTGATGTTTTAAAATCAAAACATTATTTATCTCGATTACTGAGGTATTTGGCAGCCTGTTGAATTCTGCCCTGAGGTGAGTGCCTTCCTCACCTCCCTCACCTACCCTAGTCCTGGCCTGGGATCACCCTCTGCGCTATCAGCATACATTCTATGTCAGAGAATGACACACACCTGTTTAATGGTACCTTGCACTAACTCAGTCCCCTTGGCTGCTTTGATACCATATTCAGCTGCTTGGCTCTACTTCATACACGGGGAGATTTGAAGCATGTGGAAACTCTTGTACCAGCCTGTCCAAAGAGTCACTCCATAAGGGACTTCTTAAGAGGAGAGAAGAGCACTAACGCCTACTATGTGCTGCGTGGCACTGTGCTAAGGAACTTTATATTCATAATTTCATTTTATTCTCCTGACAACCCCGTGAGGTTTGATTACATTCACTTTTATGGACAAGGAACAGAGGCTCAGGTTAAAGTCAGGCTGAAGCTTTCTGTTATGCAAAGAAGCTCTACATTTTGGACAGAGCTGAGGCACTTCCTTGCCTTCCTAGCTTACATTTGCACAGCACCTCTTTCGTTTACAAAGAGCTTTCAAATGCTTCGTCTCATTTAAGCTTTACAATAGCCCTGCAAGGTGAAAAGTCTCATCTTAATTAGCTTCATTTTGTAGAAGTGCCTGCTTGTGTGATGTGATTTAAGACATGCTTGTATGTGGACCTATCTTATCAGTACCATTATAGAGGTGAGGACATTAATATTTCTAAAAGGTTAAGTAACATAACCCAAAGTCGCCAGCTAAAAAAGTGGCAGGACCAGAATTAAAAAGCCAGGTTTTCTGAGGCCTGATGAGTTGTGTTTTTCATTATACCCTTTCCATCCTGGAGGAGCACACCCAGCATAGGTATCTTTGACCCAATACCATTCATGTTTATATAGCAGTGAGTATCCCTAAAGGAATAATAACTTAGAAATTTTGATGGGAGGAAATTAGCAAGCAGAGGAAGGAGGCTGAAGCACTGAATGCAATCTATCCCAATAAGGAAGGTCTGAAGTCAACAGGGGTATCAGAGAAGGGTAACTGGGGTGGGGAAGCAGGGGGGTAGTAGAAGCTCTTGGAAGGATGGAGCCATGAAGAGACTCAGAAGGGCAAGGCCAACCCTGGCCTGGGTCACCACTTTGCCAAGGGCCATCCTTCTTGGTGCCAGGAGTCATATTAAGTGTAATTAAAGCAATTGCAATCAAAGTGATTTCTGCTCAAACCCCCTCCCCATTCCTTAATCCTTTTGGAAAGCTAAAGGACAGCTCCTTGCTTCCAGTTCCGATCAAGGGTACCATCACCTGAACATAGAAAAGAGTGGGCGAGAAGGATCAGACTAAAGCGAGGGCAGGATAGGACGCAGAAGGGAGCAGGCAGAGGCATCGGCACATCCTCTGCCTCAGTCCAGCCTAGTACTGGGCAAAAATGGCAGGAGCTCCACGTGGGAAAGAAATCACATTTCATGTTACTCCAGGCAACTTGAAGGAGGCGCCAGCCCACGGGAGAAGTCACACCTGGTATTATATCTCTGTAACAGAGATGCACATCAAGCACTTTCAAGCATTTAAAATACTTGAACGTGTCAAGTTTCACAGTTGGTCACAAGTTCCCAAAGCTACGTGCCTCTTTCATTGGGGAGATGCCATGACAAGCTGCATTTCCACTGGGCAGCCTGGCTCCCCCTTTCTTCAAAATCTAGCAACTCACAGATATCCTCTGGCAGGTTTAACTACACAAGAATAGAAAACACCCCAGGCAGAGTGTGAGAGACCAATTTTGTAAACAGCAGGATGGTAAGGTATAAACAGGGATGGGATGAAAACATGCAGCCTTTTAAAAAATCATTGCTTTTGACAAGGACAATAGTATGGGAATAAATTCAGCCCCAAATATCATGGAATAACGAAAGCTCAGAGAAGTGTTAAATTCTAAAGCCAGGCGGTTGCAGGAATTTGCAATGATCCATTCCAATCTGCCAACTAGTCCCTTTTGGCACCTGGCTTGATTTTACAAACTCCTCTTCCAGTTTTATATGCTTAGTTGTGTTTTTTGTTTTGGGGTTTTTTGGGGTTTTTTTTTTGTTTGTTTGTTTCATTTTGTTTTTCTCCTTTAATGCATGAAAGCATTTCTGAAGCTCCTGCAACTTTCCTAAGTCACACCTTTATTCTTCCCCTGACCCCATAAACAATGTTGCTTTGGAGAACCACAAACCACAATATTTCCGTCTGTCATTTGACTGAATCATGTTCTTGCATGCAGGGAAAATATGTTCACATACTTGTACCAAGTCTTGGTAAATTGTCTATAGATGATTTGTGTTGTCAGGAGATTTAGTGCAGTAAAACTCCAGCATCTTCCATCCTTTCAGTCATTTGGCTAATAATTGAGCACTGATCATATACTTTAGGGCCCAGAGTCTAGGCAGTGGCCTAGGAATAACAGGAGTTAACAGTCAGACTTTGCCTTTTGAGGACCACATAGTATGATAGAGGGGAAAAAACCTGGAAACAGTCTATGTTTCCAGATATGTGATGAGGCTGATTTTACCCTCAGCTCTACAGTGATAATGTGCATGGGTTCCACTTATACTCTTAACCTCTCCCCAGAAGGTTGCTTCCAAATGAAAACTGCCTCTCTAAGCCAAATGATAAGGTGATGCAGTACCGGTGGGATGAGCAAGTAGAGATACTGGACAACCTTCCCATAGGGCAAGGAAGTCCACCTCTTCCATGAGGTTGTCCTCCATCCTTAGCCACCTCCTTCATTGCTTCGCTCTACATACCTGTTCTCAGCTGCAGACTTCCACAGTGCCTGGCTGGGACTTAGAATCCTCCCCAACTCTAATTATTATTGATGGCAGCCATGTACAACATATTTACTATGTGCCAGGAAAGGCACATACATCATCACACTTAAGTTTCATAACATCCTAGGAGTGGGCTTTCTTATCCCTGTTATAGGCGAAGAAAATGAGCCTCAGAATATTTTAGAAACTTGCTGGTAAGTAGAAACACTGAGATTAGAACCTAGGACTGTGCAATTCAAAATTCTTTTACACAGTGCTCTAGTCTGCCATCATAGGCATGTGGAGTCTAATTCCTCTGCTAGGTTATTCACTCTTAAGAACACAAGTTAAGACTTCTATTTCTTTAATAGTCCCCAGGTGGGATACACCTATAAGCAAGTAGAATAGGTGTCTCCTAGGTGGTGTGATTTAAGGGAGGCTGGGCAAGGATAAGCTAAAAATATCTCCACTCTTGCTTACCACAGTGGCTGAAATTTCACCACGAGAGACACATCACTTTAGGTCTTGAAGGTGTTCTAGGCTTCGGGATTGCTCTCTCAGAACATGATTGCCCTAGGAGGGGAGACATTCAGCTGATGCCTCAGTGAGGATAAGGACCTCAGAGGATGGTGTGAGGGGGAAGATGCCTAGCAAGAAGCCTGGGATCTCTAGAAATTGGTAAAGGAGGCCCGGAAGGCAGGGCATTTGTTTGGCTGAGCCCACCTTTGTGGTGAGGCACATGGAAGGTGTACCATCCACTCAATTTGAGGGAACACTGTTTTGATCAGGTGTGAGGGGAGGAGGTGTGGGGAGGGGTGGTAGGTGGACACCAAGTGCCCTGAGTGCTGAGCATTTTGAAAGCATAATGGACAAGAGGGCAGAATCCATGCCCTGAAAGAACTTAGAGACTCTCTGGGGAGAAAAAATATCAATACAAAAGTGGGTAAATAAGACAAGATGGGATAACCAAGCACAGAATATGTGTCTAATAGGAAGTTTAGAAAAGGAGAGCTCAGTGTGGAAGAAGTAATACCAGCTTCACTGGGGACATGGGTACCCTAATAAAGAAATTACAGTACCAATTAAAGACATATAATGAATGAGTTAATGAATGCCTGTTTCATGCCAAAGGACTTCCTGGGCTGCCACAACCAATTGCTATCTGAGCAGCCCCAAACAAGGAAATCCAACTTGTATTTAATCACCATGATGCAAAAGGTGGTTAGGATAGTCTAGATACAAAATCTGAAGACAAATGGAATGTACAGAAAGTCTATTTAGAAAATATTTCTCTTCAAAATGAGCCAAGTTCTTTTTTTTAAAGATTTATTTTATTTATTTATCTCTCCCCACACCCTCATTGTTTGCACTTGCTGTGTCTGTTCGTCTTTGTTTCTTTAGGAGGCACCAGGAACCAAACCTGGGACCTCCGATGTGGATGGGAGGCACCTAATCATTTAAGCCACCTCCGTTCCCTGCTTTGTTGTGTCTCTCATTATGTTTTTCCTCTTGTGTCTCTTGTTGCATCATCTTGTTGTGTCAGCTTGCCACGCCTGCCCATCACACCAGCTGTCTTCTTTAGGAGGCCCCGGGAACTGAACCACAGACCTCCCATGTGGTAGGTGGGAGCCCAATCACTTGCGCCACATCCACTTCCTGAGCCAAGCACTTTTGATAAAAGGATTGCTAATCTAATAGTTGCTTCAACCATATAAAAATCCAGAATGTCGGTTGCCGGTAAACATGACAGACTTACACATTAAGACACATAGTGAATAAATCTGAAGAAACCATTAGGCAAGCCCCCTGGTGAAACTCGGCTAAAATGATGGGAAAGAGATCTGATGTTGGCTACCACAGGGCAACAACCTTGGAAAATTCCTAGACTTTCCATTGGATTCAGCTCTGTTAAAGAATCACTTTATTCTGTGACCTTCCAGGCAAAGACAAAAGCGCTTGTTCTGGGCTTTCACTTAATGCTTCCTTCACAAGCAGGAAAGGTTACTTCTATTTACTCTAAATTATTGTGTACTGCTAAAAAAAGACACAGTTATTTAATTCTTATAAAGAGAACCACCCCAAGGAAGAAAGGAAGGAAGAAATCAAGCAAGCTTTGACCTTTATTTGCTAAATGAGTTATTTTACCAAGGGCTACAGGTGACTATGTTCTCACCATTCTGCATAACAACCCTTTGAACCCCTCGGCATAAGAGGAACCAACATCTACAGCCTTACGGCTTAGCTGTGAGTGAGCAGAAAAAAGAAAAATGCAGGTAGGAAGAGACCTGGAAAAAGAAAGAGGTCAAGGGTGGAGAAGGAAGATCCAGAAGAAGTCCTTCCTAAGAGTTTCTTTTTTCTTTTTTATTTTTTTTATTTATTTTTAAAAGATACTTAAATTACATAAAATGTTACATAAAAAAATTTAAGGGCCTAAGAGTTTCTTAATTGAATTGTTGCACTATATATATATTTCCTTGTAATTTCAACTAAGGAGCTGTGTCCCCATAAGTTACCTGCTTTCTTTAAGGTAAGAAAGCTGCATAAACAGCAGAGGCCTCTGATTCAGGCTGCTAATAGTTTTGTAGTAACCTCAGTGAAGACAGTGATTGCCTTATTCCAACCTACAGTTAGGACCCAGACTTTAAGAAAGGAAGTTTGTGATGTATTTCCAGATGCAAGCAGCAACTTGGCGAATGCAGTTCCAGTGCCTAAATATAAGAATTTCTGGGACATTTTTGTGTTTTAAAGAGCAATCAGAAAAAAATATTTGATTTCCTGAAAATCTGCGTGGTTATTACAATACTGCACAAAATGCCAATAGCAGTATTTCTGTATTTAATACTTTATAAGAAAAAGATTCAGAATCCATAAAAATAAAAGTGAAAATGAATATCTAATACAGTTAATATATTGAAACATATAAGAATCTTATAAAAATGTAAATAAAAATATAACTTGAACAGTATCATTCTACTATCATCAGACAGAATTAATACATGTAAATATTGAAAACTAAACAGTCTTGGGGAGTGAATGTAGCTCAGTGGCTGAGCTCCTGCTTCCCATGTACAAGGTCCCAGGTTCAGTCCCTGGTACCTCCTAAAACAGCAACAACAACAAACTAAACAGTCTTAAAGTGAAAAAATTAAGTCATGAGAAGTTGAAAAATGAGATATTATATCAGCTCTTATAAAGTGCGTTCTTAAAGTACATAAATGTTGTTGCCATTGAGTTGAGAGGATATTTTTATGCAAATTTCTTTACTGTTAAAAAGACACTAATCAGGGAAATGATGTTATATTTTTAGTTAACTCCAAATATTTTTCTTTGACTTTGAGGGCTATATTAAACAACTTTAGCAAGAGAAGTTTTGCTTTGTCAATCATTTTCTTGTTGAGGATCACAGATGTATAGCAGAATGCCCTGTTGTTCCCCTGCCCTCCTTTTTCTACTAGATAAGTGCCTCCTGGTGGCAGAAGCATCTCTTTGCCTGTATCTGTAAACTAATGCCACAGCTGCCTCTAGCTATATACTCCTGGCATTGTGCTTTTCTTTTTTTTTTTTTAAAGATTTTTTTATTTTATTTATTTATACCCCCCTTGCTGCTTGTGCTGCTGTGTCCATTCGCTGCGTGTCTTCTCTGTGTCTGCTTATCTCCCCCTTGCTGTGAGGTCTTGCCACATCAGCCCATGGCGCCGTGCGAGCTGGCCTGCCCTCACAAGGAGGCACCGGGAAGCGAACCCGGGGCCTCTCATATGGGAAACGGGTGTTCTGTCCATTGCGCCACACCCGCTTCCTGCCGTGAGGTTGCTGCATCAGCCCACCGCACCGCTCAGGCCGGCGTGCCCTCACAAGGAGGCCTCGTGATGCGAACCCGGGCCTCCCATATGGTAAACGGGGGCTCTATCCACTGATCCACACCCGCTTCCCGGCATTGTGCTTTTAACCTTGCTAATCTCTAGATAAAAAATAGATCTGTCAAAGCCCCTAGGTTTCTTTTTAAATTAAAAAAAACATTTTCCTATAAACCTATCTTCCAGACTCTAGCTGTGAAGGAGGATGGTCCATTGACGGGCCCATGATATTGATGACTGTGTGTATGAACCTTTACTCTTGAAATTGAAACTTAGCCTAGTATTATAGGGTGCCTAAGAGTTGCCTCCTGGGAGCCTCCTTGTTGCTCAAATTCAGGCTCTCTCTAAGCTGAACTTGGCATTTAATATATTACCTTCCCCCCAGTGTGGGACATGACTCCCGGGGATGAGCCTCCCTGGCACCCAGGGATTACTACCAAGAACCAACTAGCAAGGCAACTGGAAAAAGACCTTGACCAAAAGGGGGAAAAGGTAAAGACAAATGAGTTTAGATGGCTAAGAGACTTCAAAGTGAGTCGGGAGGTCATTCCAGAGGTTATGCTTATGCACATCTCAGCAGGATCTTATTGACTGCCAAAGTAGATATTATGCCAAATATTGGGGCTCCTGAGGGCTCTGGAGACATCCAGACACTAAAGTCAGGGCAGATAGCTCAGGAGTTTGGTGCCTTGCCAGTGGGCCTTATTTTGGAATTTATGCTCCCCAGTGTGGCAGAGTTGGAGTCAGTTGTGGTTTCCCTACACATGGCTCTTCTGTCCTTCTATTCAAACCTTTAAGTAGTACTAGAGTTGGTATGATTATATCCAAGAGACTTAAATCTTTGGACTGTCCATGTACCAGCTGGGCCCTGAATCTCAACAGAGTTGCAACATCTACTCTCCAGTTCACTGGTCTTACCCAGGACAAGGAACAATAAGGTGATGATGGACAACTACCATACCAAGGAACTAAGAGAGTCTACAACTGCAAGCAAGAGAGTCCCATCCATCGGCCCCATGGGATTGTAGCCCTCTCTCAATTAGAGGTGAAATGGACATCACCATCCCAGAATCCTTAGGATTGGGAAATGAACTATGGACTAAAGTAGACTTACTGGTATTCTACTAAAGACTTATTGTGATTCTAGCAATGGAAGAAATATATCATCGATGTGGAGGCAGTGGCCACTGAAGGTTCTGAGGGCAGGGAGAGGAAAAACAGGTATAATACGGGGGCATTTTTGGGACTTGCGAATTGTCCTAAATGACATTGCAACGACAGATGCCGGCCATTATATATCTTGCCATAATCTACAGAACTGGGTGGGAGAGAGTGTAAACTACAATGTAAACTTTAATCCGCACTTAGTGGCAATGCTCCAAAATGTGTTCATCAATTGCAATGAATGTACTTCACTAAGGAAGGATGTTGTTAATGTGGGTATAGGAGGTGTGGGGAGTGGGGCATGTGGGAATCCCCCATAACTTTTTGTGACATTTGTGTAACCTGAATATCTTTAAAAAAAGAAAGAGCGAGAGAGAGAGGACACTCAAAGCCTGGCAGACAAGCACTGTTTTTTATAGTTAATGAAAGGAATTTTATATGAAATGAAAGTACTGTTGCCACCCTAAAATATTAAGTGGCATATCTGACTTTTAGCTACATGAGATATCTGTTTTACCTTTTTATTATAGCTTTCTATATAGAAGTAATTGGTACGACCCTTCTTATGAGCCCCACTTCAACCCTGCTGAAGACTTGCCAGAACCATTAGAGAAAGCAGCTTTCCAAATGTTCAAATCCTTGAACATTTTCGATTACCAGTAAAATACTCGTTATCTCTTAAATATGTTTTAGTAAAGGCAGTGCCTATCTTACCTTTAGGCATTAAAAGATAACTGGTTCCCTTAAAATTGATTACTAGAAGAGTCAAATTATAGAATTTAGGTACTGAAAATACAGATGAGGGCCAAATTTTAGAATTAGGCTCAACAAATTATTTGGTTTGGACTGTAAAGATCCTCTCTTTTCGGAAATTGTTTTTTAAGAACCAGCAAAAACCCAAGACTCAAATGTTAAAAGATTTCTCTTTGCAAGGATATATCATACTTAACAGCAAATACTAGAGTTGTAAAAGACCTTTTGCTGTAACAACCAACTTTTTAGTCTGGAAGAAAATCTCAAAGCACCATCTGTAATCTAACTTAAATTTTCAGTGGTAGGTTTTCATTTTTCTTTTTTGATAAAACCTAATCAAAATCAGTAGATTTGGCTGGAATCCCAAACCTCTACAAAACTGTACATATTAAACCAGTGGCTAAGAGTCATCAATTGTTACTTCTTTGTTTTCTTTCCATATGCCTAAAGGTACATACATGTAGTCTTGTGTTTCACGGCATTAGTACTTCATAAAAATAGAGAACAGTTATAAAACATATACCAGTGCCCTTTGGAAGTAATTAAAAATATGGCCTTTCCTCATTAAAAAAAAATTATAGGGCAAAAGAAAAAACCCTATAATGATATATAGTTGTGCCCAAATCAAACTTTAATAAACAATATAATTCTACATGACTGCATCTCAAGACATAAATGAATTGGACTCAACATTTTTCAAAATACCAAAATAATATTATTTGGGGACTGAAAAATTGGAAAGTGTACCATCAAACCAGTTTTTAATTTTACTAAGTATGCCAGATTATTTTTTAAAATAAGCTTTTTATTTTAGAACAATTTTAGATTTACAGAATTTTTGTGCAGATAGTATGGAGAGTTCCTATACACCCCACACCCAGTTTCCCTGACTATTCACATCTCATATTAGTATGGCATATTTATCACAATTAATGAACCAATATTGCTACATTCTTATTAACTGGGGCCCATACTTTTATTCAATTTCTGCAGTTTTCCTAATGCCCTTTTTCTGTTCCCGGATCCCATCTAGGATAGCATATTGCATTTAGTCATCATGTCTTACTAGTCTCCTCTTGGTTGTGACAGTTTCTCAGTCTGTCCTGAGGCAGACAATGCAAATATTAACTAACTAATCTTTACATAATTACCTTGATAGTTTTGCAGAGCACTGTATTCATCAGGGGATTTTGTATAATGTCTCACAATCGGGCTTTTTCTGATGTCTTCCTCATGATTACTGTGGAGGACTGTGTTTTGGGGAGGAGACCACAGAAGTAAATTGCCATTCTCACCACATCACACCAAGGGTCCACAGCACCAACATGACATGTCTCTGTTGGTGTTAACCAAGATCACCTGACTGTACTACTGCCTGTCAGGTTTCTCTACAGTAAAAAGTTATTCTTTTTTCCCTCCTTTTCCTACTGCATGCTTTGGAAGAAAGTCACTATGCATGGTGTGGGAGTTATGCTCCTCTACCTCCTTACTATCTAAATAAATTATCTGGAATTCTTCTGTACAGGAGATTTGTCTATTCTCCTCATTTATTTATTTATTCTCTTTATTTATCTATTTATTCAATTGTTTATATTAGTATGGACTCATGGATATTTATTATACTTTGGGTTATAGTTCAATACTACTTTATTTTGTTGCTCAAGTTGTTCCAGCTTTGGCCATTGGGATCTCTTTCATTTGGCTCCTACATCCCTTTGACAAATCCCTATCATTGTGGAGTTTGTTTGTTTGTTTGTTTGTTTTTGTTTTAGCACTTTACTACTTCCTGGCACTACAAGTTGCTCCAGGCTCATCTTGTATATTTCCTGCCCCTCAACCAGTCATTTTCCAAGGAACCCTGGTTCCTTTTATTGGAGAATGGTATATTTTTACAGAGATCACTAGGTGCCAGGCACTGTTTTAAGCACAACGCAAATATTAACCAATTAATCTTTACAACAACAATAATAAGATAGGTAACCCCATTTTATGGATGGAAAAACTGAGGCACAGAGAGGTTTGGAAATGTACTTAAGTCATCCAGCTATTCATCCAGTGTATTCAATGATGTAAGTGACAGAACCAGAAACTGAACCCAAACATCTGACTCCAGAATCAGGGCATGGAACCTCTGCTCCACATTGCCTCACAGTGACAAGAACCTTACAGAGCTGCCACACAAAATTGATTAATTAATTAATCCATCCATTCATTCTATAACAAATATCTATTACGTGCCCATTATATGCCAAACCCTCTGCTACATGTTAATTGGCACTTAATGTCATTTGAAATGCCTCCTGGGCTATGGCCCAATTTAACATGAAGGAGGAGGCTGTTGTAATGTGCCCCTTGAGTGGGTGCGGGCAGCTGCCTGGCACGAATACAGTATATAAAAACCACTCTACTAAATGGATGAAAATATACTTTATTAGGCTACAGATAATATTCAAGGATGATAGTGTCTTATTTAGTTTATTCTATCCATTTATACTTTTCATAAATTTTAAAGAGGGACTTAATATCTTTTCCTATATATGAAACTCCCATATTCATTATGCCACTATTCACTGATAAATATTTTAATGAAACCTTCTCTTGTAAAAACCATTGAACAAGGTCCAGATTTCCATTTACAGCTGATTGAGAAGAAAATGTAAAATGTATACTTACTTTATAACTGTCGTTGTGGGGGGTGGGGGTTTCCAAGGAGATCCGAGTTGAGAGGATCTAAAAGAAAACAAGCAAGATAACAATGCTGGATACAAGTATCTTAAAGGACCGTTTGCCCCAAGATCATTTATTCCCTGGCCCCCATTTTTTGAGGTAATTTTTTATTTTTTAAAGAAGTTTTAGATTACATAAATGGACAGAGCACTGTGAGGCATCCGGTGACTTGGGTTTAGTCATCACAACACCTTTTGAAAAAGGGAGTACAGGTTGGGGTAGGGACGGGATTCTATAGAAAGAAAAAGGGAGTCAGAAGGTAATAAAGTGGGGAGTCTGGAACTGACTTCTTGTTGCTATTTATAAACTCCTTGGAAGGGGGTACAGGATTAAAATGAAGGAACACCTCCCAAAATATATATATATATTTTTTAAGTTAAAGGGACACTCAGAAATGTGGGCCTTCATTATTCAGCTCAGAACAACTGAGCCACCTTCCAGATGTACCAAAGGTTAGGGACATTCCTAAAAGAATTAGCAGGCACAGCCCCTGTAATGCAACAATAAGAAATAACGAGAAATGAGGATAATAAATTTGTTAGAGTCATGGTGGCTGGGGGCGTAGAAGGAAGGAATGATTTCAGAGGGGTGAGCCTATGACGAGACAACCTTAGCACGTCTGATTAAGAAAGCTCCACTGGAGAGGGTGCAATCTATTTGACCCTGTACACTAATGGACATGGCAGGAAGGCAGGTCTCTCAGATTTTGTGTTTAGTTTATAACTACATCTTTGGGGGGGGGGTAGTATATTTTAGTACCTTTGGGAGCACCAGGCTAGACAATCAAATTAGTGTATTTAATTCAGTTTCAAAAACAATGAAGAAAGCCAAAGCCCTCTCAAGGAAACCTGTTTAAAACAAAACAAAAAAACAAACAAAACCCCACATATCCTGAATTCTTAAATATCTAAATGTCACTTTTATTAGGAATAAAATACCAAGAAATGTGCAATTGTTTGGGTTTCTGAATATCCTTTCCTTTTTTATTGAAAAAAAGCAATTGTAATAATCTGAGAAGAAAAGATATCTCAACTGACAAGTCAGAAAAAACTGTAGCACTCTTCCAAAGTTCAGTGTATTCAATGATGTACCAATTACTGCAAATGCATTGCAGTCAATATACCAAGGATTCATATTTCCCAAAGCATTTAACAGAGGATTGAATACAGTCAAAGCAGAACCAGCAACTTTACCAAAGAATTAATAAATTGTCCCTTTGAACCTAGAAGAGAGGCGATATAGTTCACTGGTAAGAACCCTGGGCAAGTTTATTGAACCTCCCTGTATGCTCCATAAGTGATAGCTATTACTTGATTTTTAGCTCCAGCAATCTAAAAATTCTGATCAAGACAGATTTTAATGTTTTTTTCTTACTCATAATATTCTGTACATTTTAAAATATAGCTATTATAGAAGAGGTTCTTAATGAACTGTGTATCTTTGAATAATTATTTCCTTGTAGATTAAATTGCTATTCAAAATGGAAGAAATACAGTTAGAAATGTCTTAAGTTTTCCAAGCATGGTTTTTTCTAACAGAAAAAAAATCTATGAATAGTTATTATCTATTTTCCTTTCTCTCATAAACAAATAAATTATAACTTGAAAAGTGACATTCTAGGGTTTTTCATTGTTAAGATATGGAATCAAGTCAAAGTGAATTCACAGTGTTTTATATTTGAAAAAATATAGTTAATTCTCTTTAAGACTTTTAGATTTTATTTAAAAAAACAGGTTCTTGGTTAAAATTGCAAGGTGATAAATGAGCAGTTACTAGAACTGACCTGCCATAGGACCCTGATGGCTCTCTAGTCTCAAACTGGACAGGCCATTAAGGACCAAGCACGCTGGCAGATCTACATTGGCTGGGTGAGACCAGGAGGAGAGGATGCCAAATGAGAAGTTATTAGAGCTCTGTTTTCTATGCCACTGGGCAAGTTTTCATTGATCTGCTTCGAGAAGTACATTGAAACACACCCTATTTTCTCACCTATTTTTTCTCAGAGATTAAGGAGAAAATGATGGAGATGAGGTGAGATGAGCACAGACACACAGGAACGGAGGTGTATAATTGACAGAGGGTATGTTCTATTCTTTTATATTATAACTACTTGCAGAGACATAGAGGTAGACATAGACATAGAAATTTTGTGGATTATATATGCATCTTGCTAATTTAAATGATCATTCAGGGAGGCAAGGTAATAAGATAGAAAGAACACTGGAGTAGAATTCAGGAAGAAGTCTGGGGTCTACACCCAGCTTGGCCATTAGTTAGCAGCAGGTAACCTTGGAGCAGTCACTTATCATCTCTAGGCCTCTATACCTAGAAAGGGATATGTAACTACTCTAAGATCTCTTCTGATTCTAACTTCCATTGCAAATTGATCCTCACTTTTCCTTTAAGATCTCTACCAGGAGGTTTAAGGTTTATGAACAAACAGGTAAATGCAGCTGGCTAAATTTGTTTTATTAGAAGCCTGAAGTGAATCTTTTTGTGATGGTAAAAATGCTTAAATTATTTACTTTATATATTTTGATTTTCATATACAAATTTTAAGGTTTACGTACACTTGGAGATGAAAATCTGAGAATATTTGGATCAAAAACTGCTTTGAAAATTTTAAATATCTAAAGATATGGTATCATTACCAATACTAACCACTATTTCTAACCATCCTATTAGTCAGCCACACCATCTATTCATGCTAATGATGAATAAAACAGTTTCAGGTCTGTCAGTGTTAATATCTAATTTTTTTTTTTTTTTACCAAAACACGGCATTTTCATTGAGCAGCATAGTCTAACAAATGCTTACAAATAGCACCAATAGCTGTTCACATTTCATTTAAATTTAATTAACAAAGCTTGGCCATTTTTATTTCAGAATTCAACCTTAACTTTCCTTGGGAAGTGGAAAAGGCTTAATATTTATTCATCTGGAAAAAAAGTACAGTGCTTCAGAACACAGTTAACTAGAAACAGATAATATTTGTCCTTTCAGGGGCATTTAGCATAAGCTAAATATACTCACAACACAGCTGACCATTTATAAACACAGCTACCGTCAGACCAGGGAGCTGTGTCAACCACAGCCCACTCATGGGTCCTAAAGAGAAAAAAACATGAATCCTGCTGAGGTGGAGGTCATACGGGAACATCCTGCAATTTGCATTGCTTCCTTTTACACAAATGCTTAACAATATTTTAAAGCGTTCCATTGTCTTGTGTTCTGCTTTGAGACTGAGTACTTAAATGAGGATTAATCTAGTTCTCTCCACTTTACTAATATGGCTATTAAGTCCCGAGGGAACAGGTTGACTAGGACTCCAGCTTCCCTTAACAAACACTTGAATTGCCGCGGTTATCATCGCACAACCTCGCTTGGGCTAGGGCTGTCCTGAGTTTTCTTCAGCTGCTACGATTCATTCCGACGCCATGGTTCTAAGACTTGAGTTGTGGGGAATGGATATTTTCCTCATTTCTTTCTTAGAGTTGGTCTTAAATTCAAAAAGCATGTCATGACAAAGTAAAAACAATAAGAACAGAAAAAATAAACCAACCTGATTCGAGAAAAGAGAGATTGGCTGAATGGGGATTAACAAACATCTTATTTAGCCAGTCAACAACTTTTACCAAATACCCATGTGAGCAGAGCCCCGGATGGAATTCTCCCCTCTCCAGACCACCTGAGCCTGCAGTGTCCTGTTTGCGGGGATGGCTGGCTGACTCACAAGCAGAAAAACACAATCATCCAATGGCCATACTCTGAGTGGTGTGTTTATTCATTCATTCAACAAACATTTATTCAGTGTCTACCATGAGTCAGCAGCAAAGACTAGAAATGAAGGGCATGACTTCATCCTCAATATGCTCACTCCTAAAGGGTTCTCGAGAAGCCAGCTAGTCATTTATAACAGACAAGTAAACAAATAATCAAAATGTAATCAGTGGCATGACCGATACATAGAAACTTGAATAACCTATTGCATCAATACAACCCCCCCCCGACACACTCCCCTGGGCTCCATTTTCCTGCCTTATGGTTTTTCTCCTTAGCACATGATCGTTATGCCACCGTCACTTGATGTTATATATTTCTTAGTTTATTTTTTGTTGTCTGTCTCTCCCACTAAAAATAAGGCCATGAGTATGTGGTCTTCCATTGGTTCACTGAAGTAAACTGGTCCCCAGAAGAGAGGCTGATGCCTAGTAAGTGTCAATATATATTGGTTGACTAAATGAATGTATGCGTAAATAAACATTGAGAAGTTTTTCAAAATGGAATGACTATCTGGGAAGATGGGGGAAGCTTCCTGGTGGAGATGATGTTGGGTTGTGATAGAATGCAATTACACTTGGACAAAGAAGAAGTTAATAAATCAGTCAAGAGAAGTTTGCTCAAAGCTCCTCCAGGGATACCCAGCAATGCGTCTGTGGAGCACAGTTTGTCTGCCCAGCATCCTGTCCTCACTGAACTGTCTTCCTCTGCTCCATGTGGCTTTGGTGCGACTGCCAATCCCAAACCTCTCCTCTCACCACAGGACTGAGCCCAAACGCAAGCTAAGTCACTGGGGTCCCCCTCCTGGACAGTTAAATCTATAGTCAACAAGAACAAACGTCACTCGAGGCAGCTGAGTTTTCAGCGGCAGCACCTCGGAAAGATGGTTCCCACATTCTTGCTTCTGAGGCCCCCAGTCTCCCTGGTTCCTGTCTTTCCTGTGCCTGTTTGGTCAGCTCTTCCCTTCATTCTTTAAACTATTAATATCCTCCCAATAAACTTTCATTTCTCTGGCTCCAATCATCTCAGTTTATTTCTGTTGATTACATCCAAAGTTTTCTACTAACCACAGGGGCTGATTAAAAGATGAATGTGGTTTGGAAGGACTCGTAATAATGAATTTCTATTGAACAATAACAGTTACGTTATCACTGGGGAGAAAAAAGGTTACATGTGCAAGTACTGAGCTTCTTTAGATGAATTATCCAGTTTAATCATCAAAACCATCTTGCTAGGCTCCTATTCTCACTTTAAAGATGGGCATTGAGGCTAAAACCAGTTAAAGAATGCACCCATGTCATGCTAGCAAACAGCAGAGCCAGAGTTCGACTCCAGAAACCAAGGCCTTGACAACGCCCTCCTGACCATCCAGGACAACCTGGAAGGCTCCGGGAGCCACACCTGCAGAGGTGACACACAGCAACTCGGTCAGGCACCCAGGACTAGGAACACCAAAGAGCCCACCACAGGTGCTGGAGGCCAAAACCACAGGCCTCGGTGGCAAGGATGCAGAGCTGGAGACGGGCTTGGAGTGAGCAAAGGGCATCGAGAAATTAGAGAAGAGCTTGAAGTATGGAAACAGTCTGCCAGGAAAATCTGGGAGTGGCAGATACCATCTTCTCTGCTGCTGACTCTGTGGCCCCGCTGGTGGGGAAATGTCCACTGCCAATCAATTGCAGGCTTGTAGATGTTTTGATTCCAGAACTCTTTTGACAGAAGTATAATTTCAAAAGATCACCTTCCTTTTTTAACGTGATTGAATTTTTGTGTTAAGGACAAATAAAGGTTGGATTTCTCACTAGTTTATAAGTTTGTTATAAAAAGCTAAATCAAATCCTGGGAGATGTGCTCTCTGGAAAGCCTGCACGGGGAGAGAGAAGGAGAATCACCTGTTTTTGTTGAAGGCTTGAGGGGAGTTTGAAGTTGAGAACACAGACTTTAGAGTCAGGCAGATATAGGGTCAACTCTTGACTTTGCCAATTTTTTAGCTGTGTGGCCATGAAAAAATTCCGTAATCTGTTCAAGCCTCAACTGCTCCACCTACAAATGGGGATAATAAAATAGTATCTGGAACCGATGCTGTTGACACCCTACCCAGATCCCCTTTATCAGTTAATACCTCCATTCCCAGCTGCTGTGAGGGGAGCAGCTAGTGGCTTACATCTGTGAGCCTTTCGAAAGACTTGCCCTTAGGTGACGAGACCCATCTAGCCTGGAAATGCCTGGGACTATCCCACCCCCTGCCCCGGGGGTGGCCAATGCCTTACTGACATAAACCGTTTGCCTCAAGGCTGGA
>JAQZBX010042949.1:0-21835 GCA_029593785.1 Cabassous unicinctus | reverse complement strand
CCCCCAGTCCACCTCTCCTCCTCAGTGGTCACTTGGCTCCTTCTAAAGAAACGCCCTCCCCCCCCCCACTCCAGTTACCCGCAAGGCAAAGGATCACATTACCTGTTCCACTCTTATTAGCGTAAAGAAACCGAGCTCATAAGGTAGGAACTGTGGCGAAACAGGGACAAGCCGCCATCTTGGTAAAGGAGAAGAGGCTACGCTTGACCTCCCCCCCACCCCCAGCCTCTATATGGCCAACCGCCGAGGGAGGGGCGTCGCGCCTGCGCAGATGCGCAAAAACGGACCTATCTGCGCCTGCGTATTCAGAAGCCGGCCCGTGGGGGAGGGGGAAGGACATGCCGAGCTGGGGAGAGCGAGTTGGCAAGGGGCGGGGCGACGTGATGACGCAGGCCGCCCGCACGCCAGGCGGGGCGGGGCGCGAACCGGCCGCGGGCGCTAGGCGGGTCCGCGGTGCGGTCAGTTGGCGCCTGGTCCTCCCTTGGCCGCGGTGAGTTTTGAGCTGTGGGTTCTGCCGCCTCGGTGTTCCGGTCTGTGGTCCGGCCGTCCTGTGAAGGTGCGGGGCGGTTCCCGCTTGCCCGGGCCCCTCGGGGTGGGGCCCCGCTCGCCCGGGCCCCTCGGGGCGGGGGTCCTCCTTGCCCGGGCCTCGGGGGCGCGCAGCCGTGGCTGTCGCTCGGCGGCCGTGGGGGGAGGGGTGGCCGCGCCCCGCGTCGCTCGGCGGCCCCTGGTCCACCCCCGCCGGGCCTTTGTGCGCCCGCCCCAAATCCCAGGAATCGCGTTGCACATCTTAAATAGTAGGCCTTGGGGCGTTGGATGCCGCCAGTCGCTGCAGTGGCTAGGGAAGCTAGGGTGAAAGTCCTTAAGGAAAATTACAAAGTCTTGCCAGGCACTTTCAAGCGGGGTGGCCATCTTGTCACCTTTAAGTGTGGCCTTTTATCCTGAAATGTGTAAGTCGTGTCAAATCAATTCCTCTGAGTATATCCAAACCTTATTAAGAGTCCTTGATTCTGGTATTGGCGAAAGTAACCCCTCAAAAGACATTTGTTGCACTTACTAAATTTGAATCGCTCGTTGAGCCGTTCGAAATTGAATGCCGTGGTAGGAACTGTTCTAGTGGTTGGAGGCAAAGCAGTGGACAAGACCCAGGCCCCTGCGCTGGGGAATTTACTTCTGCAGCGTTGAGGCTGAAACTAGAACGACAGCTAATATCAGGGAGGGGCAGATGGTGAGTGGGGAGGGGCTCTCCATTTGCAAGGAGAGCCTAAGGATGAGGAATCAAACCTGGGGCTCCATTGCCCTCCTAATAAAGTCATGTGGCCCACAGAACCTACCAAATCCGGCCTCCTGCGTTCTGGATACCACCCCTGCTCCATCCTCCCCCTACACCACATCACTTTTCCTTCACAGTTACTGTGGTCTTCCTCACCTTTGGCCTTCACCTCCCCACCTCTACCTTTTGCATATCTAGCCCTTATGCTCTGTTTTTGGGCCTCTAACTGGATTCAATCCTTCCAGTGAGGATTAGGTGTTTGCCTGAGCAGCCACTAGGCCATGCGCCTGCTCTTTTATTTTTCTCCTTATGGTTGTCCATTAGCCATTAGCCCTGTGAGGGGCAAGGGATGGATTGATCTTACTGCTATTACCCATCGCAGTGACCAGCACATAGTAGTCTGCAGGTAACAAATCAATTTTATTGATATATGTTAATAAAGCATACGGTCCATCCAAGTGGGTAATTCTTGAATGAGGCAAATCATTGTCATGCCTCAAGATTTATTTTTGTGTTCCACAGCAGCCTTGTTTGTAATTTGAAGGTCATTATTTTTGTTTATGGTAGCTCCCATTCAGTGATTCCTTCTTTTTTTTATTATTTTTTTTTTCAGTGATTCCTTCTTGACACCTCCTGCCACCCTGTCCCACAATACTTACTGCTATGTCCTTACATCCTTAGATCCCATTGAGGGTGTTTTGTACATGTCCTAAAATCCAAAGAATCTAAATTCCAGAACACATCTAGCCCCAAGGGTTTGGGGTAAGGGATTATGGACCTTTAGGGTCTTACATTGCTGTGTTATTTTGAGGATTGGGGATAATGTACCTAAGAGAAGAATAACATGTCAGTGAATAACAGTTCCTGTTGTGGATATTCCACTAAGATAAATCCCACCAGCAAAATTGGTTTATATTGCCATGAATCCAGTTTTATCCCTCTGTTCTTTGTCTGCCTTGTTCTTTTGTTTTGGGAAATGTGTTTTTTTATATGTGATTTGGGATGAGCGTGCTGCTTTGTGGAAGAAGGAAACAATGGGTCAATGATGAATAACTTTTAAATAACCTTTGGCATCTGGAATGTGCTCAACCTATAAGAATAAAATGTTCATTTTTACCTCATTTTTGAGGTTTGGGGCATCCAGTTGGACTGCACCCATGGCTTAAATTAATCACAGTGCTTGACAGTCTGTGTTGCTGGATCAAGGCTTTCTCACTGAAAACTGGGCATACTTGAGAGGTTCAACATTCCTCTTTCAACTTTGATTTTACATTGGTTGGATAATAACAAAAGTTGTTAGAAAATCATAGTGGATCCAAGTTATATTGCAAAAGAAAACTGAAACATAGTAAAATTAAAGTTAAAATGTCTTTTAAGAATTATTAGCCTGGGAAGTGGATGTGGCTCAAGAGATTGAGCGCCTGCCAACCACATGGGAAGTCCCATGTTCAGTTCCTGGTGACTCCTAAAGAGGATGAGGAAGACAGCAAGCTGACGTGATGAGCTAGAGCGGCAAACTGACACAACAAGGGACACATGGAGGAAAAATATAATGAGAGACAAAGTAGGGAATGGAGGTGGCTCAAGCGATTAGGTGCCTCCTCCCATGCAGGAGGTCCTGGGTTCAGTTCCTTGTGCTTCCTAAAAGGAAGACAAGCACACAACAGACAGACACAGCAAATGCAAACAACAACGAGGGGGAGAAAATGAATAAATAAAATTAAATCTTTTTTTTTTTTTTTTTTAAAGAATTACTAGCCTGTTCCAATAATGGTGTACTAGTCAGCCAAAGGGGTGCTGATGCAGAATACCAGAAATAGGTTGGTCTTTATAAAGGGTATTTATCTGGGGTAGAAGCTTACAGTTACTGAGCCATGAAGCATAAGTTTCTTCCCGCACCAAAGTCTGTTGCTATGTGTTGGAGCAAGACAGCTGCGGACGTTTGCCAGGGTTCAGGCTTCTTGGGTTCCTCTCTTTCCGGGGCTCCATTTCTCTCCAGGCTCAGCTCCTCTGTTTCCTCCACAAGGTCAGCTGTAGACTATGAGGCTCTCTAGACTTTGCTTCTCTCCACAAGGCCAGCTGTGAACTCTCAGGTGAATGGCTCGTCTCTATCCCGGGGCGTTCTCGCCTTCCTTACCAGAACTCCAACATCAAAACTGCTTCAACTCTGTTCATTGCCATGCCTTTTATATTTGATTCCCGCCCCACCAAGGGGTGGGGCTCAATGCCCTACTGATGTGGCCCAGTTAACGCCCTAATCATAACTTAATCATGCCCAGATTAGCAGACCAGTTTACAAGCATAACCCAATATCGTTTTTTTTGGAATTCATAATTACATCAAACTGCCCAATGGCTACAAATGGTATTCTCTATTTTCCCAAACTTGTGCCTCAAGATAGCTCTTGAGTGGGAGGAAACTGACAGGAGTGAAAGTCACCCTTCTCTCCCATGGAACACCCAGTCCTACTGAACAGGGTAAGAGATGTAGGCAGGAGGTGCAGTGCTCTCAAGGTGCTCAAGTGAATTGAGTCAGCCCACTATGGGTTGCCACGTGACCATGAGTGGCCAGGGCCCCATTGTTGAGTGAGGGAGGGGGGACAAGAGACCTTCGATAATCCTGTGTGAGCTTTCTTCATTCGAACTTGATGCAAGTAATGACTGGTAGGGCAGGTGCCACTCACTGGTATCCTCAGGCATTTATTCTTCCATGGGAACATGAGAGTCATTTTATCCAGTTCTGAAAGGGAGGAAGGGAGGGAGGATACACCATTAGGGATTCCAGTTGGATTGGATCAAATTTATATACTCATTTGAGAAAAATAAAATTTATTTTATTCATGTAGAACCTTTTATCTTTGTTTCTAAATTTGTTCCTCAGGGTTTTTTTAAAGCTATTGTAAATGACATTTCCCCCCATTTCTATTCCTTGGCATTTATTCCTAGTATAGGAAGAAATTATTGATTTATTTTGTATCTGTCTTGTGTCCAGCCACCTTACCAAATTCTCTTATTCTAGGATTTTGTTTTTAACCAAAATAATGAGACAGAAATCTGAACACTGGATATTTGATATAAATTATGTTAAAGAATTATTAATTTTCTTTTTGCATGATAATTGAGTCATTTTTGAATCTTTATTTTTAGAGATGCAAACTGAATTATTTACCCATGAAATGTTATATTTCGTATTTGCTTCACGATGCTCTGGGTTTAGGAGGTAGAGGTGGGGAGATAGATGAAACAATATTAGCTTTTAGTTGATAATTGTTGAAGCTAGAGAGTGGGTGGTTCCTTAGTTTGTCACAGGGCTGCTGATGCAAAATACCAGAAATGTGTTGGCTTTTTTAAAAAGATTTATTATTTATTTATTTCTCCCCACCCCCTCATTGTTTGCACTTGCTGTGTCTGTTAATCTTCCTTGTTTTTTTAGGAGCCACTGGGAACTGAACCCGGGACCTCCAGTGTGGGAGGAAGGCACCTAATCACTTGAGCCACCTCTGTCTCCTGCTCTGTTGTGTGTCTCATTATGTTTTTCTTCTTGTGTCTCTTGTTGCATCAGCTTGCTGCACCTACCCGTTGCTTCAGCTCACTGTCTTCTTTAGGAGGCACTGGGAACTGAACCAGGGACTTCCCATGTGGTAGGTAGGAGCCCAATCGCTTGAGCCACATCTGCTTCCCTGTGTTGGCTTTTATGAAGGGGATTTATTTGAGGTAAAAGCTTAGTTACGAGGCTGTGAAATGTCCAAAATCAAGGCAGTATCAAAGGTGCTTTCTCACCAAAGGCAGCTACTGTTGAACCTAGTGTCTTGTGATCAGGCAAGACAGTGCATTTGCCAGTCTCTGTTTTCTCCTTGAACTCAGCTGTGCCAATCTCTCCCTGGGTCTTGACTCTCTCAGCTTCTCGGTGTTTCTCTCCTTGAGCTCCGCTGTGGGTGAACCTGGAGTCCTTTTGCTCACATGGTGAGAGATCAAAATGGTGGCTTCCTTTCTTCATGTCCTCTCTCTGTGTCTCCATTTATATAAATATCCAGTAAGAGGGCAGAGCCCCAACCTGAGTCGCGCCTCCCTGGCATAGTCCAATCACAAGGGCCCCACACCCACAAGGATAGATTAGTTCAAGAACATAATCTTTTTCTTTTTGAGTATCATAAAAGAACTTCAAACCGTCACAGTGGTACATAGGACTTTTGTTCGTGTACTTTGTATACGTTTGAAAATTTTCATTATTAAGTGTTTTAAAATAAATACATGGCTTTGGGCCTCTCTGCCTAATTGCTTACTGTAATTTAAATACATTTCTCATTCCATTGTTCAGAGAATAACATTTGCCATTAGTTTTTCAAAAGAGCCTGAATTACATTAAAGCAGTTTCCTTGAGTTCATATTAATTATTTAGTGCTTATTTTAGGCTTGGGTGCTCAATTTTATCATATGCCTCCTTAGTATCTATTCATGTATGAGTTTCACTTTTAATTTTTGTCCTAATGGCTTATATTGATGCTTTTGGTACATTTCTGGAATCACATATTTAGAATTTTGGCATTTTGTATTCACAAGTGAGATTGACTTACAGTTCTTTCTTTTTGGGTAAATCTCATTTTGTTGTTGAAGTTACATTGTCTTGATGTAAATTGGAGTGCTTTCCCTTTTTTTTTTTTTTTAATTTGTTTTGTAATGTTTTGCAATTTTTAAGTGAGGGCATTTGGCTCTAGTGGTCCCTATTTCATTGGTTGGTCTTTAATCATCTGTTAAGTGGTATTGTAGTTAATGTTTTCCAGCTTTGGTTTCAAACAGCTTTTAGATTTATTTATCCATTTTTGTTCTTTAATTTCAGTTTTTCTCTTTATTAATTCCTTCTTGTTTTCTTTTGCATTAGTTTGCTCATTCCCTCATAAAGTACCAAATTCCTAATATAAAACCCAAATTCTTATCTGAGTCCTTGAAGCTTTTACTATGCCTGAAAGCTTTTGATTTTGTCTTTCCATTGCTTTCTAGATAGCTTGTGGTTTTGTTACCCTCCTTGATCTAAAGTTATCCAGGAATATTACAAATAATTGGGGGTTATTTGTTTTTTTCTAGTTTTACCAGATCAAGATCTGAGAACTTTAAAATTTTAGATTTTCTTTATGTCTTGTACATCATAATTTTAATTTTTTTCTTTTATTTTATTGACTCAAGTTTCTCTATAGCTACTAAATCAAGCTTATTGATTGTATTGCTTTATACTTTCCTACCCTTGCTCATGTTTACTGAATCTGTCCAATTATGAGAGAAACATATTAAAGTGTCCCATTTGAATTATATTTTTATAAAATTCACTTCATAAATTTCTTAGTCTTTGCCTTGTGTATTTATGTGCTGTGATTGGATTACTGTAATTATTGATATACACAGGATTGTAAATGTTATGTTTTCATAAATTGTTCCTTTTATTATTTCTACATAATGTCCCTTTTGCTTAGTTCTTTTGACCTTGACTCTTCTCTTGACTGACATTAGTGTCTCTCCTACTCTTTGTTCCCCTAGCCTGTCTCTTTAGCCTGTCGTTTTTTCCCAGCCTTTCTTCAACACTTTAAGTGTATTTCTTCCACATAGCATATAGCTGTTTGTTTGTTTGTTTTTTTTACCCAATCTATCTCTTTTAAGGAGAAAATTTGGTTGGTTCACATTTAAGCTAATGATTTATATTCCTGAATTTTATGCCTCCTATTTTGATTTATAATTACTTTGGATTTTGTTTCCTCTTGTTTCTTTTTCCATGTTTTTGCTCGTCTGATGAAGTTGCTACTTGCTCCATTTTTTTCCTCTTAAGTTGGAAATTCTCCTATAAGTTTTCTTTAATGGTTACTTTTCCTTTTTATTCATAATCACAATTATCTATTTATTATTTGCAAATAAGATCTCTACTGTTTTCCTTAGCCAAGACCTTCTCTATTCCATCTGACTCCTCCAACTCTTCTTTTAGAAAGTTTTATTTCTCTGTTCTCACTCTTACCCTCAACTCACGTTTTACTAATGCACTTTAAGTTTTAGTTCTAGGCTATAATAGAATTTTCTCAGGATGTCCCTTCTCTTCAAGTGACTAATTCACTCCTGTATATCATTTAACCCCCCCCCCCCCGAAGGGTTAAATGAGTGGGGGTTAAACACTCTGGTCTTTGTTCTGCTCAGGAAATTTTTTTTTTTTGCCGGATACACATAAATTTTTTTTCTTTGAATCATACGTTACATAATATATTTGGTTCACAGTAATGCATTCATACATTATTTGTTTTTTGTGTCTGGCTTACTTCACTCAACATAATGTCCTCCAGATGCATCCATGTTGTCATATGCTTTACGACTTCATTTCTTCTTACACCTGCATAATATTCCATCGTGTGCATACATCACAGTTTGTTTATCCATTCATCGGTTGATGGACACCTGGGTTGTTTCCAAATTTTGCAATCGTGAATAATGCCGCTGTGAACACCAGTGTGCAGATGTCTGTTTGTGTCACTGCTCTCAGTTCTTTTGGGTATATACCCAGTAGTGCTATTGCCAGATCACGTGGCAAGTCTATATTCAACTTCTTTAGGAATTGCCAAACAGTGGCTGTACCATTCTGCATTCCCAACAGCAGTGAATAAGTGTTCCTCTCTCTCCACATCATCTCCGAAACTTGTAGTTCTCAGTCTTTTTAATAGTGGCTGTTCCAGTAGGTGTGAAATGATATCTCATTGTAGTTTTGATTTGCATTTCCTTAATCATTAGTGATGTTGAGTATTTTTTCATGTTTTTTTGCCATTTGCATTTCTTCTTTGGACAAATGTCTATTCAAGTCTTTTGCCCATTTTTTATAATTGGGTCGTTGGTCTTTTTATTGTTGAGTTGTAACGTCTCTTTATATATCCTGGATATTAAACCCTTATTGGACATGTAATTTCCAAATATTTTCTCCCATTGAGTCAACTGCCTTTTCACCCGTTTGAAAAAGTCCTGTGAGATACAAAAGTATTTAATTTTGAGGAGGTCTCATTTATCTCTTTTTTCTTTTGTTGCACATGCTTTGGGATAATGTCCAAGAAACCACCACCTACTACAAGGTCTTAAAGATGTTTCCCTACATTTTCTTCTAGCAGTTTTATGGTCCTGGCTTTTATATTTAGGTCTTTGGTCCATTTTGAGTTGATTCTTCAATAGGGAGTAAGATAGGGATCCTCTTTCATTCTTTTGGTTATAGATATCCAGTTCTCCCAGCACCATTTGTTGAAGAGACTGTTCTGTTGCATTAAGATGGACGTGGTAGGCTTGTCAAAAACCGGTTGACCATATAGGTAAGGGTTTATTTTTGGACTCTCAATTCTCTTCCACTGATTGATGTGTCTGTCTTTATGCCAGTACCATTCCTAGGTATTTGAGTCTTTTTGTTCCTATTGTAATTGGAATTTTTTCCCTGATTTCCTCCTCAGGTTGTTCAGTACTAGTGTAGAAAAACATTACTGATTTTTGCGTGTTGATCTTGTATCCTGCCACTATCCTGAACTCATTTATTAGCTCAAGTAGCTTTGCTGTGGATACTTCAGAATTTTTTGATTACAGGATCATGTCATTCACAGTGAGGGTTTTCTTGCTCTTTTCCTATTTGGATGCCTTTAATTTTTTTTTTTTTTTTTTTTGTCTAATTGCCCTAGGTAGAACTTCTAGTACAATATTGAATAACAATGGTGACAGTGGACATCCTTGTCTTGTTCCAGATCTTAGAGGGAAAGCTTTTAACCTTTCCCCATTGAGTACAATATTGGCTGTGAGTTTTCCACATATGCCTTTTATCATATTGAGGAATTTTCCTTTTATTCCTATCTTTTGAAGTGTTTTTTATCAAAAAAAGTGCTGGATTTTGTTGAATCCCTTTTCTGCATCAATTGACATGATCATGTGGTTTTTCCCCTTCGATTTGTTAATATGATGTATTACGTTGATTGAGTTTCTTATATTGAAACTGCCTTGCAAACCAGGAATAAATCCCACTTGGTCGTGATGTATAAGTCTTTTGGTATGCTGTTGGATTGTATTTGCAAGTATTTTATTGAGAATTTTTGCATCTATGTTCATTGGAGAGATTGGTCTGTAATTTTCTTTTCTTGTAGTATCCTTAACTGGCTTTGGTATTAGGGTATGTTGCTTCTGTAGCAGATTGATATAATTATGAATTCCAAAAGTAGATATTGGATTATGGTTGTAAACTGGTCTGTTAACCTGAGCATGATTAAGTTATGATTAGGGCTTTGATTGGGCCACATCAAGTAGGACATTGACTCCCCACCCCTTGGTGGGCGGGGACTCAGAGATAAAACTACATGGCAGAGCAGAGAAGTTAGTTGGAGTTTTTGAGTTGGAGGTCTGATGTTGGAGTTTTAATGCTGGAGCCCAGGGAAGCAAAGCACACAGAGGAGCTTGGTGGTGAGGAGGGAGAGAAGGCCCCAGGAAGAGACAAGCTGTTCGCCTGATAGTCTACAGCTGGCCTTGCAGAGAGAGGCAAAGCCTAGAGAGCCTCATAGTCTACAGCTGACCTTGTGGAGGAAACAGAGGAGCTGAGCCTGGAGAGAAATGGAGCCCCGGAAAGAGAGGAACCCAAGAAGCTTGGACCCTGGCAAACAACCGCAGCTGTCTTGCTCCAACACATGGCAACAAACCTTGGTGAGGGAAGAAACTTATGCTTTATGGCTCAGTAACTGTAAGCTTCTACCCCAGATAAATACCCTTTATAAAAACCAACAGATTTCTGGTATTCTGCATCAGCACCCCTTTGGCTGACTAATACAGCTTCATAAAATGTATTGGGTAATTTTCCCTCCTCTTCAATTTCTTGGAAGAGTTTAAACAGGTGTTAATTCTTTTCGAAATGCTTGGTAGAATTCACCTGTGAAGCCATTTGGTCCTGGACTTTGTTTTGGAGATTTTCGATGACAGATTCAGTCTCTTTAAATGTGATTGGTTTGTTAAATTCTTGTATTTCTTGTAGCGTCAGTGTAGGTTGGTTGTGCATTTCTAGGAATTTGTCCATTTCTTCTAGGTTGTCTAGTTTGTTGGCTTACAGTTTCTCATAATATCCCCTTATGATCTTTTTTATTTTTGTTGGATCAGTCGTAACTTCCCCCCTTTCATTTCTGATTATATTTATTTGAATCTTCTCTTTTTTTTCTTTGTTAGTCACCTAGGGGGTTGTCAGTTTTATTGATCTTCTCAAAGAACCAGCTTTAGGTTTTGTTGATTTTCTCTATTTTTCTGTTCTCATTTTCATTTTTTTCTGCTTTATATTATTTCTTTCCTTTTGCTTGCTTTGGGATTGGTTTGCTGTTCTTTTTCTAGTTTCTCTAGTTGTTTGGTTAAACCTTTGAGTTTAGCTCTTTCTTGTTTTTTAATATAGGCATTTAGGGCTATAAATTTCCCTCTCAAGACTGCTGTATTAGTCAGCCAAAGGGGTGCTGATGCAAAATAACAGAAATCTGTTGGCTTTTATAAAGAGTATTTATTTGGGATAGAGGCTTACAGTCACAAGGCCCTAAAGAATCCAACTCAAGGTACCGTAAGAGGTAGTTTCTCACCCAACATCATTGGCCACGTGTTGGAGCAAGATGGCAGGTGATGTCTGTGAGGGTCCAGCCTTCCTTCTTTTTCTTAAGGCTCCGTGGTCCCAGCTTCCAATCTCTATCTACGGAGCTGTCTCTATTCCTCTATGTTCTTCTCCTGTGTGTTTACTTCTTAGGGCAGCAGCTCAAAAACTTCAACCTCCCTTCTCTGTGGTACAGTTTCTCTGTGAGTCAACATCCTACTGACGTGGCCCAGTTAAAGCCTTAATCATTATTTAATCAAGTAAAAGTGAAACCTCTGAAGGTTTCATAATCTAATATGCCCAGAGAGACAGAACAGTTCACAAACATAATCCAATATTTCTTTAGAATTCATTATATCAAACTGCTACAACTGCCTTCGCTGTATCCCATAAATTTTGACAAGTTGTGTTCTCGTTTTCATTTGTCTCAATATATTTGCTGATTTCATTTGCAATTTCTTCTTTGACCCACTGATTATTTAGGAATGTGTTGTTCAGCCTCCACACGTTTGCGAATTTTTTCCTGTCTATTATTGATTTCCAGTTTCATTCTATTATGATCTGAGAAAGTGCTTTGTATAATTTCAGTCTTATATTTATTGAGAGCTGCATTGTGCCCTAACATGTGATCTATCCTAGAGAAAGATCCATGGGCACTTGAGAAGAATGTATAACCCGCTGAGTTTGGATAAGTCTAACTCATTTATCATGTTGTTCAAGTTCTCTGTTTCCTTATTGATCTTCAGTCTACTTGTTCTATCTAATGATGTGAGTGGGGTGTTGAAGTCTCCGATTATTGTTGTAGAGATGTCTATTTCTCCCTTAAGTTTTGCCAGAGTTTGCGCCTGGTTAGGTGCATAGATATTTATGACTGTTATATCTTCCTGGTAATATATAATGGCCTTCTGTATGTTATAACTTTTTTTGCATTTAAAGTCTCTTCTGTCTTTTTCTTTCAGGTTCTAAGGCTTCCTTAAAAGTTTCCTGAAAAGGTGGATTCTTTTTTGCTAACTCTTTAGTTTCTGTTTGTTTATGAATGTTTTATACTCACCTTTATATATTTTTTATGGCTCTTTTCAGTTTATTGCATGAAGGATTTACACTAGTCCAAATGGTTACATTATACAAGCTGTGAGGTTTTTAAACTTGTGACAAGGGACAGAAGGGAAATTTTCTACTCCTTGCAAGGAAATCCTCACTTAAACTTCAGTGAGCCACAAGCACTTAAAACCCATGAACCTTCAGCTGGTGGTTCTTAGCCAGTCCAATCTCTACAAGGAATTGGCATATGTTCTTGCGCTGGTCACCCTGTAGCTGAATCACTTCTCCATATTCTGGATGCTCAATTACAGGACCGTTTCAGGCAAATTTCTTCTTAAATGCCTCCACTAATTTCTTTTTATCGTAATTATCAACAATCCCTTGGACGGTGGTAAGGGTCTTCCTACTGTTTCTCTGTTGAATTCTTATAGGGATATAATCCTCAGTCCCAGCAAGAAGCCAGGGGATCACCCTTACCTGCCTCAGCAAAGGGGTCAAAAGAGTGGAGGTTCTGGATAGCAGACGTACAATACGATTCCTTTTCCTTGGTAGAAACGGCCTGTGGGAGAAGGCCGGCCAGGGGACAGAGTGTCAGGAAGCGAGGAGGCTCGAGGGGGAGGCTGCTGAGTCCTTGGTGGCGGCTTAGTGACTGGGACTTCCCTTCATATTTGAAGGACAATTTTGCTGGATAAAGAATTCTCGGCTGGCAGTTTTTTCTCTTTCAGTATCCTAATTGTATCATACCACTGTCTTCTCGACCCCAAGGTTTCTGAAGAGAAATCCAGACTAAGTTTTACTGGGTGTCCCTTGTATGTGATGATTTGCTCCTCCCTTGCTGCTCTGAGAATTTTCTCTTTAAGTTTGATATTTGACATTCTGAGTAGTATGTGTCTTGTTAGTAGGTCTATTTGCATTTATACTGATTGGGGTATGGTGCGCTTCTTGGACATATAAATTCATTTCTTTCATGAGAGTTGGGAAGTTTTCTGCTATTATTTCCTCTAATACCCTTTCTGTTTCTTTTCCCTTCTCTTCTCCTTCGGGAACTCTCATGACATGTATGTTGTTGCGTTTTGTGTTGTCATTCAACTCTCTGAGCCCCTGCTCCATTTTTTCCATTCTTTTCTCCCTCTGTTCTTTTCTCTCTTCAATTTCAGCTGTTCTGTCTTTGGTATCACTTATTCTTTCTTCTCTCATTTTGAGTCTGTTCTTGTATGCTTCTGATGTGTGTTTCATTCCCATGAGATCTGTTACTTTTCTGTCCAGGATTTCACGTTCTTTGCGCTCACTCAATATCTTTTTTATGTCATTTATCCCTTTAGCCATATTTTTTTTCAACTCATTAATTTGTGCAAATTTGTGCACATCTTGCTAATTCGTTCTCTCAAATCCTTCATCTTTTCTGGGGCTTTGATATATTCCTTTTCTTGGGCCATGTCTTCCATTTTCTTAATGTGGCTCATTATTTTTTGCTGATATCTAGGCATCTGATTAGGATGTAGTTTACTCAGATGTTCAATTTCTTTCTCTTTTGTAGGGATTTAGTGGCAGGAGGCTGTGTGTTACCACTGCTCTTTGATTCTTGGCTCGACCTGGATCGTTATGATTGTCCCTGCTAATTGGTCAGAACTGGGCTCTGGACTCGGTAATTGGTTGCAGACCAGTTCCCTACAGTCTTGGGGAGGGAGGCTATAAAGGCTGGAAAAAGCCTCTCTTACTTATTTTTAATTTTCTCACATGCACTTCTCTGATTGCCAGCAGATGGCACTGTTTGGCAGCGCTCAGTTCAGTGCTTGCTCAGAGTGTATTTGTTGCAACACAGACAGGATCAGTGTGATAGAGCTTCCTGCCTGGAGGCTAGGAGCCTTGTAATTCAAACTTTCTCTGGACAGTTCTTAAGCCTTCTCTAGCAGCCCTCTCCCTTTTCCTGGTTAGGAGATATTTCCATTCCCCTCTGAGTCCTCAAGAATCAGTCCCTGTTAGTAGAGGAGGAGATGGGGAGGGCTGTATATCTTTAGCCCCTTGCAGGCTCCCAAGGCAAGCAATGGTCACCCCACCCGGCCTGGAAGCACCTCCTTGGGAGGTGCGTCCTCAATAATCAGACCAGGCTGGAAGAAAGGGAGATTATGAGGTTTGGATTTCTCCAGTTCTTTGCCAGCTACCAGGGCTACTAGGGCAAACTACTGCATGGTCCCACCCGACCTGGAAGGGCTGGTGGGCCACAGCAGACCAAATTTGTGGGTCAGAAGCTGAGTCCGCCTGGGAAGCAGCTGTGGCTCGATTGGTTGGGCTCCCGTTTACCATATGCGAGACCCCAGGTTTGATCCCCAGGGCCTCCTGGTGAAGGAGCTCCCAGGCGGCCCGGTGAGCTCAGGGCCCACGCAGCCCAGTAAGCTGGCGCAGCAAGACAACCCAACGGAGGGAGATAGGAAGACACAGAAAATGGACACAGCAAGCACAAGCAGCAGGGGGGGGGATAAATAAATAATAAATCTTAAAAAAAAAAAAAGAAGCTGGGTCAGCCTTAGGCTGTGTCCCTCTCTCTCCCCTTTCCTGGGGTGGTAGATCCCTGGAGCCCCCTTTGTCTGTAGCAGGCCCAGAGGCCTGAGAATTCTAAAGAGTCTTTAGTGTGGGGGAGGGTGCTGGCAGCAGCACTTGCTGGTTTCAACTCACGGTTCTGTCCTCACGATTCCCCTCCTTTATCCCTCTCTCCTCTGGGCGGTGTCCAGCCTTCCACTGGTGTCCTAAACCCTAGAAGATCTTTTTTCAGGCTATTTCAGCCTGTCCTCTAGCTATTTTTCTGGAGAAGAGAGTACCATGTTTTTCTTCTATTACTTTCTTTTCCTTTTTTTTATCCCTGTTTTCCTTTTGGAACTATTATTGTTAACAGGTTAGGTTTCCTAGATTTCTCCTCCAAGGCTCTCATCTTTTACCCATGATTTTCCCCTCTCTGTATTTTTTTTTTTTTAAGATTTATTTTTATTTATTTATTTCACCCACCCCTCGTTGTTTGTGCTTGCCATCTGCTCTCTGTATCTGTTTGTTGTCTGCTCATCTTTCTTTTCAGGAGGCACCAGACCCTGAACGCGGGACCTCCCATGTGGGAGGGAGGTGCCCAGTTGCTTGAGCCACTTCCACTCCTTCTCTATACATTTTTGCTTTGTGCTTTGAAATTTCTTATATTTCCTCTTCCAAGTCACATTTGAGTCTCAGCTGTGACCTTTCAATTCAACTACCAGAATTTTAGTTTACAAAACAGGGTTTTTTATGTCCAGAAAAAATTTTTTGATACTGTACTTGTATTTTCCTCATAGAAATCTTTTTTTTTTTTTTTCTTCAAATGATTGCCTTCCTCCTCCTGCACCTTGCCTGTTCTGCTCTTTTTGGGGGCTAAGGAAATGGGACACACTCACGTGGGTCTCTGTTCATCTAGATTAAATAATCTAGGCCTGGCCTTATTCGTCTTTTTAGTCGGTAGTACTTACTTTGAGCTCTGTGCTTCACCCAGTACTCCCTGTTCTCAGCCTTAGTCATGATCTATCATAGCAAGAAGCAGTTTGAAAACTGTCTTTTTAAGTATTACCTCCTCTTACCCCTCCACGTGCCTCCCCTCAGACACTTGGGGGGGGGTCTCACAGTGGGCCACTAAGGAGAAACACCAAGACTTTCACTTGGATTTTATATGAGATATAGTACTGTAGGACTGAGGGTCCATGAGCCTGCAGATACCTTACCTGGGTCCAACCAAGCCATACTTCAGAGGCAGACGGATCCATTTCCATCCCAAAAGGAAACTTCAGGCCACAGCATTCAGGACTGTTGGGTTTAGCTTTGAAACGGATGGGGAGACAAGAAGCTTTCAAGTTAAGTTTCTAAGCTCCGGAGAGAATCAAATTTGACTGCAGGTGTGTCTGTTAACTTCGTTAATTAGTCAGATTCCACATTTCCCAAAGCTTCAGAGCTTTTGATATTTGTATAAAAAGTTCCACATATTTGTAAACTGTTGTCACACTTTTCAGACACTAGGACCCTTCAGTCTTTTCTCCTTTGCTTAAAAATGTGTTTCACATTTCTCCACAAGACCCAAACAGTGTTAAAGCCTGGTTTGTAAGTAGCGCTAAGACTCTCGAGAAGATGGCAGATGTGTTGAAGTCACAGTACTCCACAGAATGTCATGGCTTCCTCATTGAACGTTTCAGAGAATAGAAAGTCCCAGATTCCAGTGGGCTGGGAGCGTGTCTTTTTCTTCCATGTGTCCCTAGTGCCTAACATACAATAAATAGTAAGGCAAAAGTGTTTGAATGTTATTAAAAATATGGAATGCAAGTAAGAACAAATATATTTATGGTCAACAGCCTCTAATTTCTTTTATCTAATTTACTTTTATAATTAGAGATTACATCATCATTTCTGGGGAAATATTCTTAATAGAGAAGCTAAGTAAAAGAAACTATTAATGCCTTATATGTAAGTCTTTTACAGGTCAATTCATCTAAATATTTAAGTGTGTGAATCTGTATATATGTTTGCTTTTTTTTTAATAGATTGACGAAACTTTGCTAAAAATGTCTAAGGTAAGAGATCACACTTCATCATGAATCTGCAGTATGAGAAAAAAGTGTTTTGTGTATTTCACACTGTTTACAGTCAAGATGTCCAATGTTTACCTAATTTATATGATTCATTATTTTACATACAACTGAAATATTTGATTCGTTAAGTCTAGAAGAGTTCTAATTTGTCATCCTTAAAGCTTTAACTTTCTCTTTTTTTAGGTTTCCACTTTCTTGTTTCTGAAAACTTCAGTAATACTCTGTTTGTCCTCCTTAGATTATTCCCAGCAGACCAATCACATAATTTAAAATTCTAATAATTTAAGATTAAATGAAGGGGGCTCTTAGACTTTATAAAGTGGTTTAGATTTAGCATATTAGCCAAGAGCCATGGGTCCTCGTATTCAAAAAGACATATCCTCAGAGAAGCAGAGCTTGTGGTTAAAAGTTAAGATTATTATCATTAAGATTATTATCTTAATGATAATAATTATTATTATTATATATCTTTTATTATCACTCTTTGTCTTTTATTTTTGCCTCCATGGGTGCTTATTGCTGTCAGATGCATATTCATACCAATTGTAGTTTTCCTCTTTAAAAATTATTAACTGTTAATTATATAAAGAGTATAGAACACAGATAAGCAAAAAAGAAAATTTAATAATTAGCCATAATTTCACCACCCAGAAATAACCACTGTTAATGTTTTGTTGGATATTCTTTTCACACCTGTATATGTGTGTGGAATATATATTTACAAATTGTAATCCTAAAATAATTAATATTTAATATCTTGCCCTTTTCAATTAATACATCAGCTGAGGTATCCTTTTTGTGACTTAAAGTTTCTTCTCATTTTCATTAAATATTTCTTAATTGTTACATAGTATACTGTTGTACAATACTGTTGATCCCGTCAGTCTCTTCCTCTACCCAGCCTGAAGGATTACCAGGTGTTCTTTAAAGCCTGAACTTTTGTGAAATCTGTTGCATTAATAATAACTTACATGTTTTGCTCTTCCCAGTATTTTATTGGGACAAATTTTCAAACTTAGAGAAAATTGGAAAGAGTGTTACAGTGACTGCTCATATGCCCCTACCTGGATTCTACAGTTTTACTACTTGCTGTATCACCTCTCCATCTCACATCTCCCTTTATCACTTATCCATCTGTTCAGGATATTGATGCTTCAGTGCAGTCAACTCTGATCTCATTCCTTTCTTTGGGTTTCTGAAGCTAGATACTCAGCATCCCCACCCCTAAATTGCCTGATTGTTGAGGCTCTGTTCCATAGAACTAGGACATAGCAATAAAGGTGGCTTTTTACTGGATTCTTTTTCACAAATGCATCACACAACTGGAAGTGTTTACTTTTGAAAGCTATTTAGCTAAGTTTGCTGAATGGAACCACTGTCCATTGTGGTATTACTTTGTAAACCTGGTTGGTTTTCCTGTAAACCCATAGCTATTTCTCAAGTCAAATTTTGAAATTGCACCAAGGTAAATCAAACATGTATCATCTTCTGTGTGATGCTAATTTGCTTAAAGGATATTGATTACCAAATGTTAAATTTTGGTTTGGTTTTTCATTTTAATGTTTTTAAGTGGATACCATCACTTTTCCAATAGAAGTATGACTTTGCAAGTGTTGATATACATAGAATATTTTTGTAAGACTTTTGACAACTTATATTGTCACAGACTTAAATGATTACAATTTAAAACAACTAATAAGGTGTTTTTCTCTTTATTTTTTAAAAATAATATTTTAGCAGCAACCAACTCAGTTTGTGAATCCAGAAACTCCTGGCTATGTTGGATTTGCAAATCTTCCCAATCAAGTGCACCGAAAATCTGTAAAAAAAGGTTTCGAGTTCACACTAATGGTGGTCGGTAAGAAATTAATGTATGGCCTTATTTTGTCAGCAGAATCAAATAACTTGGGAATTTGAAAATACATATATAATCTAGACAGTTTTAATTTTTTATACATATTAAAGTATTTACTCATTGTGATAGCCAGCCTCCGAAATGGCCCCCAGTGATCTTTGCCTCCGGGTATGCATGGCCTTGTCAGGTCCCTTTCCACATTAAATAGGGTTGACCTGTGTAACCAGTAGGATACTGTGGAAATGAAGTTGTGTGACTTCTGAGAGTAGGTCATAAAAGACATTGTGGTTTCCACTTTGCCTTCTCTTGAATCACTCATTCTGGGGGAACCCAGGTGCTATGCTGGGAGGACACTGAAGCAACCTTATGAAGAGATCCACAAGGCAAGAAACTGAGACCTGCCAATAGCCATGGGAGTGACCCCTCTCAGCAACATCCTCCGGCCCCATTCAAGGCTTACGATGACTATGATCCTAGCCAACACATTGCTGTAACCTCGTAACAGAACCAGAGCCATCCAGCTAAGACCCTCCCAGATTCCTGGCCTGAAATATCTGTGAGATAATAAATGTTTATTGCTCTTTTAAGCCCATAAGTTTTGCAATAATTTGTCACATATTAGTAGATAGCTAGTGTACTTATTAAATTAGAAGTGTGTTTATTTAATTTTCATATAAAAATTACTGGTTCTTAAAATTTTTGTGGTGCATGTATTTTTTAAAAATTAACAATTCTTAAGTATACATTAAAAAATCATTTAAAGTCCATTGAAATTGAACAGTTACTTGAAAATTTTTTCTATTAGAAGTGTTTTAGCATGGAATGTTGTATTCAACATATCTATAACAGTCTTAACTTGATGAACTATTAATTATGTTAACCATCCCACATTTGATTTTATTTCTAATAACTATGCCAAATTCTCAAAAATGGGGGTGAGGTATAGCTATTGGATAAGCTTGGTGATAGTCATGCATGAATAGAACAAATAGTTTCCTAGAATAAATAGTATATGAATCTAAAATAAGGAAACCATGGACTCCTTGGTCCCTTTGTGAATGTCAACACCTGTAGGAGCACAATTATTTGATAGTAATAATAGGGTAAATTTCATTTCCTGGTAGAAAATAAAAATCCAGTGAAATCTCTCACACAGTTTTTTAATTTTATAAAACTCAAAAGCAGACAGTAACTTTTTTTTTTTTTTAAAGATTTATTTATTTATTTATTTATCCCCCCCTTGCTGCTTGTGTTTGCTGTGTCCATTTGCTGTGTGTTTTTGCTGTGTCTGCTTATCTCCCCCTTGCTGTGAGGTTGCTGCATCAGCCCACCGCGCCGCGCCGGCCGGCCTGCCCTCACAAGGAGGCCCGGGGAAGCGAACCCGGGGCCTCACATATGGTAAACGGGGGCTCTATCGATTGAGCCACACCCGCTTCCCAGACAGTAACTTTGTTTCTGGCCATGATAGAATTATTCAGAGGTCGACAAACTTTCTTTAAAGGGCCAGATTGTTAATAATTTCGGCTTTGTGAGACATATGTTTTTGAAACACCTCTTCATCTCTGCTGTTGTAGTGTGAAAGCAGCCATAGGCAATATGTAAACGAGAGGGGTGGCAGTGTACAATTAAAACTTTTTTTTTTAGAAAAATAGGTAGAGGACTGGATTTGTCTATGGTCCATGGTTTGCCAATCCCTGAAATTATTGTTACCACACTAGCCTTCCTGCCATGATCATCTGGAAGACTGGACAAATGAAACAATCCTTTTCAGACAGCGGACAACAGCCAATGTAGGAATCTGATCCTGACAGAGGGAAAATAGATCACGTGGACCGTGAGGTCACTCCATCTGTCTGCGCTTACCTGGTCCTGCCACAGGGAGAGGTAAATTGAGGAGAGCACAGCAGTCTCAGAGCTGAGACGGGAGCAGCTCAGGAGAGCTGAGGTGCTGGAGTTTGGGCAGGTCAACAAGCCTTGAGAGGATCAGCCTGATACTCAAATAACTGCATGCCAGGATAAAACCAAACCCACCAATCATTAAACTAGGGTGTGAAAACCCAGGTATTCACAGTGTCATGAATCTAGCAAACAATTGGTAGGCAAGGGCTTTAAATTACCTACTTTAAATATGCTCCTATTCATTATATACCATGAATATAATGAGATAAATAGAAGCTCCAAAAAGGATCAAATGGAACGCCTAGAGATGAAAATAATATAATACCTGAAATGAAAATTTTTCTGGATGGGCCTAACAGCAAATTATACACTATAGAAAAAATATAAAAAAGACTAATGAGGTTGAAGACAGAGTAATAGAAAGTTTCCAAACTTAAACAAAGAAAAGGAAAATCAGAAGAAAAAAAAAACCTTTTGAACACAGTCATAGTGGCCTGTGGACTATTATGAGCAGTCTAATATACATATAATTAGAGGAAAAACGGGAGCAAAATAATTGAAGAAAATTGTCCAAATTTGATGGAAGCTTTAAATGCACAGATCCAAGAAGTTCAATACACACTAAGCAGAATAAATATAAAGAAAACCCCACACCAAGATACATCATAATGAGATTTCTTAAAAATCACTGACAGGGAAGCGGATGTGGCTCAAGCGATTGAGCTCCCACCACCACAGGGGAGGTCCAGATTCAATTCCTGGAGCCTCCTAAAGACAACGAGCAAGACAGCAAGCTGATGTGATGGACTGGCACAGCGAGCTGATGCACCAAGAGACACATGGAGGAAAACATGATGAGAGACACAACAAAGCAGGGAGTGGAGGTGGCGCAAGCAATTAGGTGCCTCCCTCCCACATGGAAGGTCCAGGGTTTGGTCCCCGGTGCCTCCTTAAAAAAGGAAGATAGACACAGCAAGTGCAAACATGTAAATCATCACTGATAAAGAGAAAACTCTTAAAAGTAGACAGGAAAAAACATTACATATCGATGATGAAAAGTAAAAATGACCGCTGACTTCTCAAACAATGCACCTTATAATAGAATGACATTTTTAATGTGCTGAAATTAAAAAAAACATCAGCCTAGATTTCTATATTCATCAGAAATATCTTTTTAAATGAAGGTAGAAAGAAAAAAAAGATGAAATAAGGGAAGCGGGTGTGGCTCAGTGGATGGAGCCCCCGTTTACCATATGGGAGGCCCGGGTTCGCGTCCCGGGGCCTCCTTGTGAGGGCACGCCGGCCTGAGCGGTGCGGTGGGCTGATGCAGCAACCTCACGGCAGGAAGCGGGTGTGCAATGGACAGAGCACCCGTTTACCATATGAGAGGCCCCGGGTTCGCTTCCCGGCGCCTCCTTGTGAGGGCAGGCCGGCTCGCACAGCGCCGTGGGCTGATGCGGCAGGACCTCACAGCAAGGGGGAGATAAGCAGACACAGAGAAGACACTCAGCGAATGGACACAGCAGCACAGGCAGCAAGGGGGGGGAATAAATAAAATAAATAAATCTTTAAAAAAAA
>JAQZBX010042948.1:0-21843 GCA_029593785.1 Cabassous unicinctus | reverse complement strand
AATATTCATGTTCCATGTAATTTATGGTATCAACAAATATTTCAGTGACAAAGACAGGAAATATTCAAGCTATTAGAAGATATAAACAAAATATATTTGGCCATTTTAAAAATATATTTCCAAAGCAGATGAATGAGATGTATATACATTTAAGCCTAAAGCAATACACAGATGAATATAAAATGTCAATTCAAAAAAAGCTAGTGATAAATTAATAAATATTTAACTCTACTAAGTTTTCTTAAGATACTGAAATTCTGTATTTAACTCTTTTTCCACATCATGGATTTAAGTGAGAGATAATATTGGTTAAACTGTTAAAATACCATCCACCAAAACTGAAGCTAATTATTTCTATGGAAAAAAATTTTGGAAAGTAATCAAAGCAAGAGCAAACAGAAGCCAAAGTCATTTTTCACATTTTTTCCTATAAACTCTAAACAATATCAATTTCTTGGAAAAGACTTATGTCCTGAAAATTTATAATTCAGCTAGGGCCAAGAGGCAGAAAAATATGAAAATCACAAAGAATATGCAAATACCCATGAATACAGTTCACTGACAGAAGTTGCCAAGTTAGTTTCTAATTTCATATTTCCCCTCTGTTCCTTGGGCCAGAGTTCAGACAGGCAGTACCAAAAGGGAATAAAGAGCAGGGTGAAAGTCTGTTAAAATTGTGAGTATATGGGGCATTGGAATGCCTTCCAACAGGGGAATTCCTAAAGCCACAAGCAAGCACAAGCCCAGGAAAAATGCAGGCTGTATGGCTCCATGCAGAATCATATAAAACACAGCAGACCCTGCACTTTGCATTTGCCGTAGGCTGATTTGGATAAAAGTGCTAAGATGTCAAGAAAACCACCAACTAAATTCAAGCCATTTGGCAAAGAATGTAGAAGGTGTTTTTGACTTGGTTTGTTTGTTTTTTGTAGCTACTGACAATCAAGGAAATTCAAACCATTTGGCAAAGAATGTAGAAGGTGTTTTTTATTTGGTTTGTTTGTTTTTTGTAGCTACCGACAATCAAGGAAATCTCCGTAATATCACTATCTGGATGGATAAACAGACAATTCAGAGTCTAAGTCCCAGATATTAAACTTTAAAATACTAAAATGTACAGTGAAGAAAAATAGATTAGAAGACAAAGAAACAAGAAATGATGGCCAAAGCAAAGTAGCAATTTAAAAATCCAGAAGACTGAATTTAAGACATATCAGAAAAAGACTTAGATGATCCTCAGTATTCTCAAAGAGATAAAGAGAAACATAGAGAAAGATCTAAAGGATATGTGGAAAACAATAAATAAGCAATATGCAAATCTCAAAAATGAGAGAAAATTTTAAACAGAACCACTGGAGATTAAGATCACAATACCTGAAATGAAAAATTCCCAGGAGGATTGGAGCTACAGAAGAAAGAATCAGTGATCATGAAAACTAGACAATTGAAATGATTTGGGCTGAGAAGCAGATAGAAAAAAATGAAAAACACAAGCACTGCCTAAGCAACTGTTGGATGATATAGAAAAACCCAACGTACGAATTATGGGGATCCCAGAAGGAGAAGAAAGAGAAAACATGTCAGAATGAATTTTCAAAGCAATAATAGCAGAAAACTAGTCTATTTTAATGAAAGGCATGAATATACACATTTAAGAATTCCAACAAACCTCACACAGTATAAACTCAAAGAGAAACATGCCTAGAAACTAATAAATCAAACTTTCTAGTGCCAAAAACAAGTAGTGAGTTCCAAAAGCTGCAAGAGTGAAGCAATGAGTTATATACAAAGAAATTCCAATAAGATTAAATGACAATTTCTCATCAGAAACCAAGGAAGCAAGAAGGCAGGTGGGACAAATATCTAAAGTACTGAAAGAATATGATTATCAACCAAGACTTTTGTATCCAGTGTGACAGTCTTTCAAAACTGAGGAAGACATGCAGACATTCCTAAATAAGCAAAAACTGAGGAAGATTTGTCTCCACTAACCTTACCCTCCAAACATTGCTAAGGGGTTTGCTGCAGATAAAAGGAAAGGACACTAGACAGTGTATCAAAGAGTCATAAAGAATAAATACAAGTGTGGGAGTGGGAGGAGGTGATGTATATGGGAATCCCCTATATTTTTCATGTAACATTTATGTAATCTAAAGCTTCCTTTAAAATAAAAAAATATTAAAAAAAGAATAATTGATTGTGGGAACATGGTGTCAGATTAAGCAGATAAGGCTCAGTGTTTTCACAAAAAACAACAGAGAAAGAGCCAAAACCTGCCTGAAGGACCTGCTTTGGGCTTCAGCAGACCAAGACATTGTTTCACAACTCCCAAGAAGGTGAGGGGCAGAGAGACGAAGAAGCAAAAACAACAAACTGTGAGTTACTAAACCTCCCGGATGTCAGGAAGTTCCCCACCTAGCCCTGAGATATTCAGCAGGAGTAAAATCCCTGGAGCATAGCAGCTGTCTGAGAGGAGAACAGACATCTTCCTCCCTGCCAGCTGTTACAAGGGGACAAGTAGGGGGAGTTGGGGGGTTTTTCATCAGTGAATTCAGCCAGCAGAGCCCACTTTGAATCTCAGCTCTGCCCAGATGAAAACAAAGATAAACCAAACCAAGAGAGATACACCTCCATGGAAAGGTGCACCAATGAGCACCATCTGATGGCCCATCTGGAAATAACATGGACAGAAACTGCTTTTAAAATTCTCTTTACTCCACCCCTGGGAGAAAGTCTGTACTCCATTAGTGAGTCCCTGGCACGATTTTGGTAACAGAAGTTGGGCAATTTTAAAGTCTTAGGATAAATTGAATCAAATATCAAAGAACTGTGAAAAAATAATAATAGGCAAGAGAGAGAAATTGGGCTTTAGAATACATTCAACAACATATTAGATGCCTAGACATCAGCAAAAAAATTACAAGTAATACTGGGAAACAGGAAGAGTTGGACCAGCCAAAGGAACAATATTCATCAATATTGGTGGGTTTGGCATGATGTCTGCTCCGATGGCTTCAGAATGAGAGGGAACTTAGGTATTTTGGGATAGATGGAAGGAATTATTTTACTTGCAGTTGTAGATGCTCCATGTTTTGGGGATGGGAATTACCCATCATCATCACTTTGTTGTCAAGGGCAAGCCCACAGAATTGGAGAGTAGGAGTTGGTGGCTACTCTGCTGGGTTTCCAGGCTCAACTGGCATATGTACAGTTGGAAGATTTAAGTCTCTGAGAAATATACTTAACATGTACATTGAAAATTATAGTTCAAATAAAAGGAGTCAAAGAAGTATTATTAAGGGATTTATAAATGAATATAACTATATTATATCAGGGAAATGGATTGCCATATATTTCCAAATAGGTCCTGCCTAAAGGGTGTTGATTCATAAGGCTGTGCTCCTTATCTCTGGTGTCAGTATTAAATGCCAAGTCCTCAATATTAATGCTTGTATTGATACATATGAACCTTATTTCTCTGAAAAGGAAACTTAGTCTAATTACAATTAATTCCTAAGTGTTACCTTCTGAAAATCTCCTTGTTACTCAAATGTGGTCTCTCTCTAAGCCAAGCCCATTAAATAGATTCACTAACTACCCCCAACATGGGACATGACTCCTGGGGATGAGCCTCCTTGGCACTGAGGGATTATTACCAGGTGCTAACCAGCAATGCATTTGGAAAAAGACCTTGACAAAAAGGAAAAACATTACATAAAAAGAGTTTGTATGGCTAAGAGATATCAAAGTGAGTAAGGAGGTCATTATGTTTGTTATGCTTTTGCAGGTCTCAGACAGATTTCACTTACTGCCAAACTAACCAAAGCCTAAACATTGCTATCACCAGTTCCTGTCATAATGGGCAAAAATGCTAGAAAGTTCATTTCTAAACACTATAAAATTAAAAGTCTGAAAGTCCTTTTCAAAGATAAACTGTGCTCATGATAATGATTAAAATTATTTATAACATCTGAAAATACATTTCTATCTTTAATATCAACCCTGGTAGCATTACAAATAAACAGCCTTTATGAAGTAAAGAAGAAAGGTGAGAGAATGGACAGAAATTTGTGGTGTGATATTATATTAGGGAAAGGAGAACTAGATGGATTAATATGTGGAGATAAAACACTTATTCAGAATTATTTCAAGATATGATATTCCATGTATACTGATAAAGCTAATAAACCTTTCCTGATGAGATTCTGTTCTTAATCTAGATTTGAATAAGAATGTTGTCATCACTATCTTTGGATAATCTTAATACCTGAGTGATCAAAAATAACATTTTGACAACTCGTAGGATGGCCTTGCTTTGAATTCCACAAGTAAATATATAATTAGCATGAGCAAGCAGTGCCCTTAAAAACAAGTTAAAAATATTTATGCATCCTCATTTTAACTTCTCACACCCTAAAACAAAAATGCACTTACAGAAATAAAAGTAAAATATGTTGTTGTTGTTTTTTGCGTGATGACCTTAAAAATTTTTGGAGGTGGCAGTGTGGAAACACTGGTAGTGAATATAAAACATCCAGATTTTGCTCTCAAGTAGAAAATGATGATAGAAAATAAATAGTGCAAAAACAGGCATTGAATCAAATATTTCCATGCTACACTAAAATGAGATAAAATTTTGACCTGGTACATTAAAGATAACACATTGATAAGTTCTGTCGATTAGCAATAGGAGAATAGAGGCATATCTTTATTTGAAAAAGTCATTCATTTTAATTAAATACTAAATATAAAAATCAAGAAAATATTTTGGATGTTTTTCCAGCTATCTCTTTTCCAATGGTGTCTGCATGTCCCTGGTTTTCAGGCTACAGATGAGAGTATTCAGGGTGGAAGTAATACAGTGTAAAGCACAGATGTCAACAATTTCAGTGAATATGAAAATTCAAAATTGTTTGCTCTATATGTAGTAATCCCAGAAAACAGGAACAGCTTCACCACGGTGAGGTATGGTAGGCAGGCCTGCAAAGTTTTTATTCTGCCCTTTGCAGATGGAATTCTTAAAACAGTGGGAAACATGTGAACATAAAATATGTCCCCAGAACAAGAAAGTATAAGTAGTGATGGAACATCACTGAAGAACTGACACACTATGTTGGGCTCACCAAACCTGACAGAATGTCCCTGCTACATGAATGGAGTCATAGACATGTGCACTGAACCATGCATGTCACCATCTGCACAGAGGTTCCTCTATGCATAATGCCCTTGTAGTGCAGAGGATGGCAGATGGCATCATAGCTATCATAAGACATCACTATAAGCAGAGCAATCTCTGTACCAGTGGAAAAAAAAAACAACAAACTTGTGAGACACATCCTAGGAAGGAGATAGAATGACTATTGGTAAGAGAGTTCATGATAGAGTTTGGAACAGTTGCAGAGATATAGAAGATCTCAATCAAGGACAAATTCTTCAGGAAGAAATACATGGGAACTTGGGACATGATGGTCAATGCTTGTGATGGTGATAAAGAAGAGATTCCCCATCACTGCTGCCAGGTAAATGAAGAAGAGTGTGGCATAGAGTCTCTGTAGCATTCAGTCATCAGTGAATCCCATGAGCAAGAATTCCATTATGCTGTTCATACTGATAAATTTCTCAGTCATTCTGATTCTTCAGAAAATAGAAAAGCAAAACAAAACAGTGTTCTCAATCACAAATTTTATCTGTTCTCTTCTGCTAGTGCCTTAATAATTTCTGTTAAAAATAGTGTGCTTAGGGTTATAGACGAATATTGAATAATTCCATAAGTAAAATAAATTTTCTTTTAAATATGTAAAATGAGTTATAAGATGAATACTAATAAATCTGTCTGTGATTTTAGCATAAACAGCAAAGGGCTACTTCATTTGATGTACTTTTGAAATATGGTTGGCCGATGTAATGGTTTTGGAGCATACAATGAATATACCAGAGCAAAATTTCTTTAGTAAAATGAACAAAATATGTTCTTTTTTCCTAAAATGATTTTTTTCTTTTTCAAAAAATTTTTAGATATGTGTGGCACTGCTCTTAGCACCCAGAAGAAAATATTTCAATTTCCCCAAAATAAGGAAATATTTTATATATTTCAGATCTGTGGAATATGATACAGGAAAATTGACTTACAAAGTAATGAAAACATATATTGGTATATCTTTTGGTAAAACCATCTTTAAAATCATTATACATTGTCTGGATTTATATAAATTTCATGTACGTGTATATATTTGCACACATCTATATAATATAGTCATCTGTAAATGAATTATATGTTCATGTGTGTGCTTACATTTGAAAGTGCTGTTGGAAAAAATTTCTAAGTTTAATATCTAATCCCACTCTTTTCTTCCCTTTAAAGTGTGGTGGTCTTTGTTCTCTTTGAGCTACAATGGTGGAATTAGTATTTTGATTACTAAGTGAAAATATCAGTATGAGAGGATCTGAGGAACCTGAATAGAAATTTTTATGGCATGTAAATAGAAATACAATCCATCTACTCAGTGAAAAAATAAAGAGAAATCACATTGTCATATACTATCTTGGTAAAATGTACTGACTGAATTGATTTGAAAATAATCCTAAGTATCAAGCATGGAGTCTTGAATCATAGAAACAGAGAGGCACAGCCATTTAATCAATTCCCACACTTGAGAAAGATTACAGACCAAGAGCCCCTTGAATGAAGGGCACATGAGGGCCCCTTGGGGAAGGACCCACTACACTACCAAAAATTTCTACTTTTAAACTTCCTCCCAGCCTTACCCACAGGGACTTACAATGTTTTATGAAGTTGACTGTGCATTGGGGAAAAGGAAGTGATCAGATGTTTTGGGGGTCATTAGGCACTCGCTCAAAAGTGATAATAATTCTAGGATGCCCAAAACATCACTGTGTTCCATCAGTCAGAGTAGGGGTTATGGAGTTCAGGTGATCAATGGAGTTTTAGCAGAGTTCCATGTCACTTTGTGTCCAGTATGTCTTCAGACTCATTTCTATAGTTATCCCCTCAATTCCAGAATGCCTAATTGGAATAGATATATTCAGCAATTGGCAGAATCCCAATATTGGGTCCCTGGCTTGTGAAATGAAAGCTATCATGGTAGGAAATGCCAATTGAAAGCCACTAGAACTGCCTCTACTTAGCAAACTAAAAAATTAAATGCAGTTCCACATTCCTGGGGGATTGAAGTGGTTAATGCCACCATTAAGGCCTTGAAAATGCAGGTGTGGTGTCAATGTCAAAAAGAGATGCTAACTGGAGCCTTTTGTAGGTCCGTATTGAGGAATCACAGGACAAACCCTTATACTTTTTGAGAAAATCACTGCCATCCTCTGCAGATAAATACTCTTCTTTTGCAAAAATTCTTTTGACCTGCTGCTGGGCCTTATTAGATAATGGATCCTTAACCATGGGCCACCAAGTTACCATAAGGTCTGAGTTTCCCTTCAAGAGCTGGTCTTATACACCAAACCATAAAGTTGGGAATGCATATCAGCATTCCATCATAAAATGGAAGGAGTCTATATGAGCTAAGGATTTGAGCAGGTCCTAAAGGAAAAAGTAAGTTACATGAGGATGTGGCCCAAATCCACATGGCCCATACTCCTGCCACATTACCTTCTCTTTCTCAGTCCACATCTATGGCCTCTTGGGGAATTCATTACAATAACTTGAGGCCTTGTTTACAGATTGTTTGCACAATATACAGGTACCACATGAAAGTCCCATGTACTACATGGGACACTCCAGAGGGACAGTATTGAAGAGAAATCCTCTCAGTGGGCAGAATTTTGAGCAGTGGACCTGGATATTCACTTTGCTTGGAAGAAGAAATGGCTGGAGTTGCATTTGTACACTGATTCAATGGCTGTGGCCAATGTTTAAGCTGGGTGGTCAGGGATTTGGAAGGGATATTCTTGAAAAATTGGTGCCAAATAGGTCTGGGGGAAGGATATGTAGATAGACCTTTCTGAGTGGCAAACATCATGAAGATATTTGTGTCCCATGTGAATTCTCATGAGAGTGTGACTGCGGCAGAGGATTATTTTAATAGATAACTGGATGAGATGAGCTGTCTGTGGATACCAGTCAGACTCTTTCCACAACAACTTCAATGGGCTCATGAACAAAGTGGCCATGATGGTAGGGATGGAGGTTATTCATGGAAACAGAAACATGGACTTCGTCTCACCAAGTCTGACTTGGCTACAGCCACTGCTGTAACTAACATTCCCCAATATGGCACCATACCCTGAGGTGGTTAGTTTACTAACAGATTGATTACACTGGACCACTTCCATCATGGAAGGGGCAGTATTTTGTTCTAACTGGAATGGACACATATGCCATATATGGGTTTGGACTTCCAGCATTGAATGGCTCTTCCAAAACTACCATCCATGGACTTACAAGTATTCACTTTCATGGTATTCCATACAGCATTGCTGCTGATTAAGGAACCCACTTCATGGCAAATTATATACTAGAATGGTAGATGCTCATGAAATTCACTGGACTTACCATTTTCCCTATTATCTTGAAGCAGCTCAGTTGATAGATGGATGGAATGATCTTTTGAAGACACAACTTCTGTGCCAACTGGGTGGCAATAACTTTCAGGGCTGGGTCCAGGGAACTCTTATGCTCTAAATTATTGTTCACTCTATGGTGCTGGTTCTCTCATAACCAGGATTCATGGGTCCAATAATTAAGGGGTGGAAATAGGAATGACACTACTCCCTATTACTTATAGTGATCCAATAGGAGCATTTTCTTCTTCCTGTCCCTGCAACCTTAAGCTCTTGAGGACTACAGGCTTAGATCCAAAAGAAGGAGTGCTTCCACCAGGACACATAACAATGACTCTACTAAAGCAGAAATTAAGACTGCCATCCAGCTACTTTGGGCTCCTTATGCCTCTGAATCAATCAGCAGACAAAGAAGGGAATTATTCTTTTGTCTAGGGTGAGTAATCTGGATTATCAAGGGCAAATAGGACCAATACTACATAATGAAGGTAAAGAATAATTTGCCTCAAACACAGGAGATCCTCTATGGTGTGTCTTAGGTCTACCATGACCTGTGATTAATAAATGGGATACTGCAACAACCCAATCCCAGAAAGACTACTAATGCACCTGAAACTTCAGGAATGAAGGTTTGGTTCAATTCACCAGGATGCAAAGAACCATGGACAGCTGAGGTGTTTGCTGAGGGTAAAGGAATATGGGATAGGTAGTAGAAGAAGGTAGTTATAAATATGAACTATGAACATATAAACAGATATAGAAATGAGGATTATAATTATCATGAATATTTCTTCCTAGTTTTATTGTGAGTGTGCTTGTATATACAGATAAATCAAATATCTTTGTTTTCTTCCCTATCTTATCCCCTTACCATATGCTATAAGTTGGATTGGTTTTATGTCATAGCATTTAAGTTATAGGATAGCAAGTTTAAGAGTGAATATTATCCAAGGATTGGCACCCTTTTCTGGAGAGTAATGTTTTTCCAGTTGTATGCAGGGTTTTTGAGTATTATTAGGCAAAATATGACTGCTATTCTTTTACTTAGAGATTAATTATGGTTTAAGGAGATATGTATGGATGCCAAGTTGACAAGGGATGTTCTGTCATGGTTAAGTCATATGTCAAGTTGCTTTTGTAAGCAAGCACTGGCCTAATTGCTACTGTAAAGATATATCCTGGATTTAAATCTTCAGTAAGTTGATTGCATTATGACTGATTATACATACAATCAACTGAGGATATTGCCTTCATTGATGACAAAAGACTCATCCATTCAGTTGAAGACCTTAAAAGAAGTGATGATCTTAGCAGTTGGAAGGAAGAATTTCCATCTCTACGTTTGCCAGTTGGCTGCTTCAGGTCAATTCATCACAAACTTCAATGGAGTTGCCAGCTTGCAGACTGCCTTACAGAATTTGGACTTGCTCATCCCCACAAGTGAGTACACTAGTTCCTATAATAAATTTCTTAATATTTATATTATCTATCTTTCTATCTCCCACCTACATCCTATTGGTTCTGTTTCCCTAGAGAACCCTAATACAGTATGTTTTATATTATATTAAATTGGCAAACTCCATAAAAACTTACCAATACTGATAGAAGAAAAACTATAAAATATAATTATTAATATATCTTTTTAATAAATTGATTTTGTAATTATAGAAATTAGATAGTAGAAAGAGAAATCCATGTCAAGGTAGAGTCACCAATACTTTCAAATATTTAAGAAATAAATTTTGATTTTTTCAGGAATGCAAGATTGATCATTTTTAACTTTTGAAAATCAATTTGTATAATCAGCAAAGATTAATCTTATTATAAAATAAGAGAAATATGCTTTGATCATGTCAAGAAAATAATTTAATTTAACAAATTTAATAAAATTAAACTTCTATGGACTCAGTATAAACCCTAGACCAGCTCTGTGCATGGATGTCACTTACAAGGTCATTCACAGTTCTACAGGTTCTTTGTGATGGCCATCTTGTCTCTCCTGCCCAATATATATAGTGGACACCGTGTGGCTACATGTATACAAAAATTAAAGAAAACACACAAAGTAATATATGTAGTTAGAAATCAGTATACTGGTCATTGGATGGGGACATGAAAGGTAGAGGTTTAATGACTGGAAGAGGAAAAAAAAGGGAATTATGGAATGCCAGGGATAATGTATTGCTTGATCTGAGTGATAATTACAAAGGTTTACTCAGTTTGTAAAAATTCATCCACATATTTCTTTAGGGGTTTAATTTAATAAAAATTTTAAAAGTAAAGAACACATAAACGTATTTAATATATAGATAAAACATCCTAAACATTTATATATGTATATAATATAAAGTATGAGAGCTATAAAACCAAATGTGTTTTTCTAGTCAATAAATAAAATTTGTTTAATTATTAAATAACTTATTACAAATACAAAAATATTATGTCAGAACATGAACTTAAATTCAGCTCTACATTAAGTATCTACATTACTTCTAAATGTAATTATATAGCAAACTTCAAAATAAAAGTAAGGAAGTGTTTTAGTTTGCTAGAACGGTGCTAATAGCAATATATCAGAAATGGTTTGGCTTTTATAATGAGAATTTATCAGGTTAAAAGCGTACAATCCTGAGTGCTGAAAATGTCCAAATCAAAGCATCATTAGAGAAGCCCTCTTACTGAAGGTACACCGTGTGCAATCAGGCACATGGTGGCAGCATCTAAAGATACTTTATAGCCAAGCTTAGCTGTGGGTGATCAGGTGTATGTCAGGGCATAATGGTGGCTCTGCCCAAATCAATTCAACAAGTGAAAGGATCTCAGGGTTTCTGTCTCTACCCCCTTTTTTCTGTGTGTCTCTGTTTTCTCCACCATTTATAAAGAACTCCAGCAAAAGGACCAAGACCCCTCCCTGGGTCACATGTCTCTGAAACAATCCAATAAAAGTCCTCCTGACTAAATCAAATCCAATCAAAGGGTCCCCCTCACCCTCACAGGAATAGATTAACTCCAAGAACATGATCATTTCTGGGATCCACCAAAAGCTCCAAAACATAAAAATTACCTACAAAGAAAACATCAATAAGTCAAAATAGAGTAAGACAGTCAGCAGTCTCTGATAAAATGTAATAAGTGGACATTTTAATTTTAAATTATAAATTATTAAAAACTATGAATAAAATTGACCATTCCATTTTCAATTTTAAAAAACCTCTCTAATATCAAACATTATTTCTGAATATCAAAATACAGTGATAAAAATATATATTGGAATCTATGTAATACAGGTTAATCCAAACTCAAAGTAAACATCACCACATACTTGAATATTTCTTCCAATAATAAGAAAAAGTAAGATAAAAATCAATGTTCTACATCAACTTCTTAGAAAACATAAAATGGGATGGTGATGTCCACTCCACCTCCAAGTGAGAGGGGGCTTATATCTCATGGATATGGCGGATGGGATTATCCTGCCTGCAGCTGCAGGCTCTCTCCATTCCCTGGGATGGCCGTTGTCCATCATCATCTTCTCACCAGGTGACTTGGGTGAATCCATTGAGCTGTAGAGTAGGAGTTGCAGTTCCACCGAGATTCCAGGCACAGCTGGCACATAGGCAGGTCTGAGGCTCCAGTCTCTGGAAGTACACCTACAAACTCCAGCATCACATAAACGTTTGAATAGAAGGGACTGATGGACCATGTGCATGGAATACTTGTTTGAGTCTAACTCTGTCACTCTCAGGATCACAGATTCCAAAGTGGAGCCTGCTGATAAGGCATGAATCCCTGGAGCTATCCCCCCTTATATAGGGCCTGGGTGTCTCCAGAGGCCTCAGGAGACCCTCTTTCTGGGATGATATCCACTTTGGTGTTCTATGAGATCCTACTGAGGTGTGCATAAGCATTATCTCTGGGATGATCTCCCGACTCTTTTTGAAGTCTCTCAGCCACATGAACTCATTTGTCTTTACCTTTTCCCCCTTCTATTCAAGGTATTTTTCCAGTTGTATTGCCAGTTGGCACTTGTTAGTAATCCCTCGTTTCCAGGGAGGCTCATCCCTGGGAGTCATGTCCCATGCTGGGGGAAAGATAATGCATTCATATGGTGAGTTTGGCTTAGAGAGAGGCCACATTTGAGAAACAGGGAGGCTCTCAGGTGGCAACCTTTAGGCACCCCATAACAGTAGGCTAAGTTTCAATTACAAGAGCAAAAACTAGTAAGGCTAATCATCAATAACAAGAACCCATCAGTGGACCCTCCTCCTTTGCCAGACACTGCCCTGCACTCAAAGGAATGTTGCTGCTCCCTTGGAGAATGTGGCAGAGCTCTCTGGGCTGGGAATTCACTATTCCCTCATTTATTGAGTGATTGTCTACCCACACTGACCGTGCCCCATCCCTTCATCATTTGAACAACTTTATATATTTTTCATGAATGTTCAGGTGAACTTCCTCCCATGAAACCCCCATCCCAGACAATCCCCACCAATGATCCTCTCCTGTCCCCTCTGTAACCCTTCTGTGATCCAAAACTTCCTTGAAGATGAAGCCCATATAATAGCCAAATACAATTAATATGAAAATGATGTAATAAAGATAAGTTTAAATATAAAAGATAAAATACACGGTAACTTTAAAAAAACACTAGAAATAAAATAAAATTAAAGGATTGGGATATTCAATAAATGGGAAAAAAACAAAAAAATTATTATTATTATTATTATTATTTACATTTATCCTTTTATCACCGCATTATCGGGTGTCCAGTCTGTATTGTGGCACTTGCCCCCTCTCACTCCCCAGTGTCTCCCGAATTTTCATTTAGTTTTCATAGAAGTTTTAGGTCAGAGCAAAGTCACACACAGAATACTAGAGACTCCCATATACTCAACCTCCTTCCCCTTTCCTCACCCCATATTAAAACCTTTTTTATGTGGATGGTAGCATTGTTATAACTGTTATACAGATAGTGAAGCATAGCTACTAAACATTGTCAATGGTTTACAGTATAGTTTACAATTTAGATGGTACAGTTTAATAATTTTTGATGATATTTACCATATCCTATGTTCATTCCTGTAAGGTAATGAAAAACATTTCCTATGACCACTAAATACCCCGTTTGATATTTTCTGTTCCTTCCTCCCCATCCCCCTGGGGCTCATGACACTCCCCTCTCTTGATTCATTGGATGACAAGATTCATGGTTACATGCAACAAGAAGTTTTGACATGCTGATTATCCTCTCCTATTAAAATCCATCTTTGTGCCTAAGAGACATCCACCTGTCTGTTTCTGGGTGAATCGGTCCTCCCAAAAATGGGGGTCCATCTTCTTCCCACTCACCATGTGGGTCTCCACTCCCCAACACAACACCTTATGACAGAATGAACACTCACACATTACCCAGAAGCCCACTCCAGATGCACCCCATCCAGAATTCCCCTGCAACCTACACCCTTAACCAGTGACACTACCTTGTCATACTGCCATAAGAGCATTCCCACTCCTGCACTTTCAACATCATACCCACAAATCCCATGTTCACCTAGTCCCCCTCCCAACTTCCCCCCCCATATCCTTGGTATTCTAACCCACCCTTCCTAATCTACCCACCTGTCAACCCGGCACCACCAAACCCAGTAATGTTACTACCCACCTGTCCTATCCCTCAATATGCAACTATACTCTATCAATTTACCATAGATTATGTCCATATGCGTGATGGCTCACAACCTTCTCTTCTCTTTCTCTCCCTTGCTAACCTATCTTTCAGACAAGGTTCTCAGAGACTGCTCAATTTCTGCAATTCAAATCAGTGAGGTCATATACTGTTCATCCTTCAATGCCTGGCTTGCTTCACTCAACATAAGGTCTTCAAGATTCACCCACGTTATTCCATGTGTTAGCACTTTATTCCTTCTTACAGCTGAGTAATATTCCATTGTATGTATGTACCACATGTTGCTTATCCATTCATCTTTTGATGGGCACCGGGGCTGATTCCAAATTTTGGCAATTGTGAACAATGCCGCTATGAACACAGGTGTGCATATATATATCTGTTTGTGTCTTTGCTTTCAATTCTTCTGGGTATATACCCAGCAGTGGAATCGCTGGATCGTACAGAAGATCTATTGTTAGATTTCTGAGGAACCACCAAACTGTCCTCCACAGTGGCTGGATCATTCCACAATCCCACCAGAAATGAATTAGGGTTCCTATTCCTCCACATTCTTTCCAACACTTACAGTCTACTGTTTTTTTTTTTTAAAGCTGACATTCTGATGGGTGAAAGATGGTATCTCATTGTAGATTTGCATGGCATTTCCCTAATAGCTAGGGATGTCGAGCATTTTTTCATGTGCTTTTTAGCCATTTGTATTTCTTCCTTGGAGAAGTATCTCTTCAGGTCACTTGCCCATTTTTTAAATGGGTTGTTTGTCTTTTTATTTTCAAGGTGTAGGATTTCTTTATATATGCAGGATATTAGGCTCCTATCAGATATAGGGCTGCCAAATATTTTCTCCCATTGGATAGGCTGCCTTTTTATTTTCTTAATAACATCCTTTGAGGTGCAGAAGTTTTTAATTTTGAGGAGATCCCATTAATCTATTTTTTCTCTTGTTGCTCGTGCTTTGGGTGTGAAGTTCATGAAAACATTTCCTATTACAAGGCCCTGTAGATGCTTCCCTACATTACCTTCCAAGGTCTTTATGGTTTTGCCTCTTATATTTAGATCTTTGATCCATCTTGAGTTGATTTTTGTATAAGGTGTGAGATGGTATTCCTCTCTCATTCTTTTGGATATGGATATCCAGTTCTCCAAGCACCACTTGTTAAAGAGGCCCTTCTCTCCCAAATGAGTGGACTTGGTGGCCTTGTCGAATATCAGATGACTGTATAAGCGAGGATCTATATCAGAACTCTCAATCCGGGGCCATTGGTCAGTATGTCTATCCTTGTGGCAATATCATGCAGTTTTGAGCACTGTAGCTTTGTAGTATGTTTTAAACTCAGGTAATGTGATACCTCCAACTTCATTTCTCTTTTTCAATATGTCTTTGGCAATTCAGGGCCTCTTAACTTTCCAAATGTATTTTGTAGTTAGTTTTTCCAGTTTCTTAAAAAATATAGTATTGGTTTTTATTGGGATTGCATTAAATCTGTAGATTAGTTTGGGTAGGATAGACATCTTGATGATGTTTAGTCTTCCTATCCATGAACAGGGAATATTCTTACATTTATTTAAGTCTTCTTTGATTTCCTTTAACAGTGTTGTGTAATTTTCTGTATATAAGTCCTTTACATCTTTAGTTAAATTTATTCCTAGGTATTTGATTCCTTCAGTTACTAATGTAAATGGTATTTTTTTCTTGATTTCCTCCTCAGATTGCTTGATATTGGTGTACAGAAATGCTACTGATTTTTAAGCATTGATCTTATAGCCTGCGACACTACTGAACTCCTTTATAAGTTCAAGAAGCTTTGTTGTAGATTTCTCAGGACATTCTACGTATAGGACCATGTCGTCTGCAAATAATGAAATTTTTATTTCTTCTTTTCCAATTTGGATACCTTTTATATCTTTTTCTTTCCTCAGTGCTCGAGCAAGTACTTCTAAGACCATGTTAAATAGGAGTGGTGATAGTGGGCCTCCTTGTCTTGTTCCCGTTATCAGATGGAAGGCTTTTAGGATTTCACCATTGAAAATGATGTTAGCTTTGAGTTTTTCATATATACCCTTTATCATATTCAGAAAGTTACCTTCTATTCCTATCTTTTGCAGTGTTTTTATCAGAAAAGGGTGCTGTTTTTTGTTGAATGCTTTTTCTGCATCTATAGAGATGACCATGTGATTTTTTTCTTTCAATCTGTTTATGTGGTGTATTACATTGATTGATTTTCTTATATTGAACCATCCTTGCATACCAGGGATAAAACCCACTTGGTCATGGTGTATAATCCTTTTGATATGTTGTTGAATGTGATTAGCAACTATTTTGTTGAGGATTTTAGCATCTAGGTTCATTAGAGAAATTGGTCTGTAATTTTCCTTTCTTGTGGTATCTTTGTTTAGTTCTGGTATTAGGGTAATGTTGGCATCACAAAATGAGTTAGGCAATATTCCTTCTACTTCTATTTTTTGGAAGAGCTTAGCAGAATTGGTGTTAGCTCTTTCCAGAATGTTTGGTAGAATTCAGATGTGAAGCCATCTGGTCCTGGGCTCTTCTTAGTTGGGAGGCTTTTGATGACTGAGTCTATCTCTTTACTTGTAATTGGACTGTTGAGTTCATCAATTTCTTCTTTCATCAATATAGGCTGCTTGTGAGTTTCTAGAAACTTGTCCATTTCCTCTAAATTATCGTTTTTGTTGGCATATAATTTTTCAAAGTATCCTCTTATGATACTCTTTATTTCTGTGGGGTCAGTAGTGATATCCCCTTGCTCATTCCTTATTTTGTGTATTTGCATCTGTTCTCTTTTTTTTGTTTTTCTGGTTAAGGGTTTGTCAATTTTATTGATCTTCTCAAAGAACCAGCATTTGGTTTTGTCTATTTTTTCTGGTGCTTTCTTATTCTCCATTTCATTTAGTTCTACTCTAATCTGTGTTATGTCCTTCTTTCTACTTCCTTTAGGTTTAGTTTGTTGTTTTTTTCCCAATTCCTCCAAGTGTGCATGTAGGTCTTCAATTTTAGCTCTTTATTCTTTTTTAATATATGCATTAATGGCTATGAACTTCCCTCTCAGGACAGCTTTTGCTGCGTCCCATACGTTTTGATATGTTGTATTGTCATTTTCATTAGTTTCAACGTAGTTACTGATTTCTTCTGAGATTTCCTCCTTGACCCACTGTTTGTCTAAGAGTGTGTTGTTTAACTTCCATATCTTTGTGCCTAATCTGATTCTCTGGCCTTTATTCATTTCTAATTTCATTCCATTGTGGTCAGGGAAATTACTTGGTATAATCTCAAACTTTCTGAATTCATTGAGAGTTGTTCTGTGGCCTAGCATGTGGTCTATCTTGGAGTATGACCCATGTGCACTTGAAAAGAATGTAAATCCTGCTTTTGGGGTATAGTGTTCTGTATATGTCTATTAGCTCCAGGTCCTCTAATGTATTGTTCAGAGTCTTTGTTTCTTTATTGATTTTCTATCCAGATATTCTCTCTAATGATGATAATGGTGTATTAAAGTCCCCCACTATAATTGTAGAGGAGTTTATTTCTCCAATTAGTTTTTCCAGATATTGCCTCATGTATTTTGAGGCACCCCAATTAGGTGCATAAATGTTTATGATTAGTCTCTCTTCTTGAGAGATTACCCCTTTTACTAATACAAAGTTTCCATCTTTGTCTCTTACAATAGTTTTGAATTTAAAGTCTATTTTGTCTGATATTAGAATAGCTACTCCTGCACTTTTTTGGCTACTGTTAGCTTGTAAAATGGTTTTCCAGCCATTTACTTTCAGCCTCATTAAATCCCTGGGTCGAAGGTGGGTTTCTTTTGGACAAAATACAGATGGGTCATATTTCCTTATCCATTCTGCTAATCTGTGTCGCTTGACTTGTGAGTTTAATCCATTAACATTCAGTTTTATTACTCGCAACCAATTTCTGACTTCAGCCATATTTTCTTTGGGTTAATGTATATCATATGTTGTTTTGTTTCTGTTTATGTCTTTTTCATTGTTTTTAAACTCTCCTCCAACTCTCTCTCCCTTGCTTTTTCCTTTCAACTTGTAGAACTTCCTTTAGTATTTCTTGAAGTGCAGGTTTCTTATTGGCATAGTCTCTTAATTTCTGTTTATCTGTGAATATTTTGAACTCTCCATTATTTTTGAATGCCAGTTTTGCTGGATAGGTAATTCGTGGCTGGAAGTTTTTTTTCTTTTAGTACTTTGACTATGTCATACCACTGTCTTCTTGCCTCCATGGTTTCAGATGAGAAATCAGCACTTAACCTTATTGTGCTTCCATTGCATGTGATGGTTCTTTTTCTCTTGCTGCCTTGAGTATTTTCTCTTTGTCTTGAGCATTGGACATTTTGACAAGTATATGTCTTGGAGTTGGCCTGTTGGGATTTATGCTGTTTGGGATGTGAGGTGCTTCCTGGATCTACACATTCATCTCTCTCAATAGGGTTGGGAAGTTTTCAGCTGTTATTTCCTTCATCACTCTTTCTGTTGCTTTTCCCTTCTCTGCTCCTTCTGGGATGCCCATAAGGAGTATGTATGTGTGTTTTGTGTTGTCAGTTAATTTCCTGAGTCCCTGCTGGATTTTTTCTATCTTTTTGTCTATCTGTTCTACTATCTGTTTGATTTCAGATTTATTGTCTTCCACATCACTAATTTTTTCTTTTGCCTGTTCAAATCTGCTATTATATGTTATGTTATGTTCAAATCCAGTGTCTTTTTTATTTCTTGCATTGTGCCATTGATCACCATCATATCCATTATCTTTTTAAGTATGTTTACAATTTCTTCAGTATGTTCTCCCAGTGTCTTCTTAATATCCTTAATCTCTTCCTTCACTTCATTAAGTTGGTCCATATATGCTTGGAAAGCTTTGATTAGTTGTTCAATGTTCTGCATCTCTTCCTGGTTTTTAGTTGGTTCATTGGGCTGTTCTGTGTCTTCCTGTTTCTCAATGTGGTTTGTAACTTTTTTGTTGCCCTTTAGTCATCATTTAATCTTGATGGGTTTATTCAGTTGATTAGCTTCTCTCTCTGCTCTAGAGTTTTATTTATTTAGTGGTTCTGTGTGTGTTAAGTTTTCTCTTTCACACTTTTTCTTCTTATTTTATTTCCTTGCTTCTTTCTATGTTCCCTTGAAGGCAAAAGATTAGGGCCAGAGGAATTGAAAGATGTGGGAAAGGAAGAAGGATAATAGTAATATTGATAAAAGTTAGAAGAGGGGCTGTATAAGACTTAATGAAATGAATATTTAGCTAATGTAGGCAGTGTAGAATAGTAGGAAAAAAAGTGGAATACCTACTATGGACTGGGAAACCAATTAGAGGAATATATAATTAATGATTTAGAAGGCTTGAAAGATGAGGAGGGAGAGAAAGAGTAAAGAAAGGGCTGAAAGGAAAAAGTTAATATTAATAAAAAAAGAAGAAAACAGAATAGATAGAATAGAAATTGACACCCTTAACTTGTGGGCTAATCAAAAAAACCTGGTATGTAAGAACCACAACAGAAAGCAGAAGCAGAAAGCAAAAGAGATAGCTTGGGATACAAAATCAATATAGACAGAGAATGGGAAATCAGTGAAGAAGAAGCACAGCAAAGAAGAGACAAGCTAGCAGCACCTAATTTAAAAAAAAAAAGGCAAGAAAAAGAAAGAAATAAAGAAGAATGGGGGAGGAAAGAGGAAAGAAAAGCAAGAGACAACAAATAAACAGAGAAAAACAAAACAACCACACAAGCAAGCAGTCAAACAAATCTAAGGAAGAACAGTATTCCTTCTTGGGCCCTTGTGGACCCTCTCAACCTGCTTGTATTTATCAATCAATTGCCCTGCAAGGTTCTATGTGCAGGTTTTGAGGCAGATTTTATCTTTTAAACTAAATTAAAAAGAAAAATTCATTTTTTATGTTTTAAAGTGAATTTTTTTTTTCTTTGGCAAAATAAGTGGCACAAAATATATCCTATTCTAGACCACCCCCTTTACTGAGGGGACCCTAACTAGGATCAGGGACACTAATCAATCACTTCCCACTTCCTGGCCTCCCCAGGGGAGCTGAAGCTCTGATGCTAGTCAGTGCAGAACGATAAAAATGGCTGACTCCGCTCCCTCTGGAGCCAAGCCTGAGTGTCAGCAGGCTGTTGGGTAAAACAGGCTTCTTCAGTAGATTCGCCTCTCCCCTCAGCCTGGTGCTGTTTCCAGCCGGCTTTTCTGCTCCCCAAAGGTATGAGGCGGTCCAGGCAGCCAAACTGACAGAAAGGAAACCCCCTTTCCACCTTCTGTCAGAACCCTCCAACTCTCCCGACAATGCTCCCTCTCACAGGCTTTCCGGCAGGGGGTTCCTTAAGAAATAAGAAATAAGGAAATAACATGCTAATTAGGCAATTAGAAAACAAGGATAGCAAAAATAATAATTATGAGCTGATTCTTGGGATAAATCAATAATATAATAATATGGAGTAAATTTCCATCTAACCTAATCAGAGAAAAAAACAGAAATTGCAATAATAACAAGGAGAAAGGGGAATAATCAAGAATCTTAAGATCTCACCACAGAATTCTATTAAACAAATTAGAACATTGTAGCAGTTTGATATGGTTTATGAATTCCAAAAAGAAATATTGGATTATGTTTGTAAACTGGTCTTTTCTTCTGGGCATATTATAGTGTATTGGATTCAGAGATTTTACTTTTATTTGATTAAATTAAGATTAGGATTTTGATTGGGCCACATCAGTTGGGCATTGAGTCCCTGACTCTTGGTGGGTGGGGACTCACAGATAAAAGACATGGCAAAGGACAGAGTTGGAGTTTTGATGCTGAGTCTTGAACTGGAGCCCTGGGAAGTAAGCACACAAAGGAGCTTGGTCATGAGAAAAGAGAGAAGGCCCCAGGAAGAGAAACAAGCCATTCACCTAATAGTCTACAAATGGTCTTGTGGAAGTAACAGAGCAGCTGAGCACAGAAAGAGACAAGCCCCAGGAAGAGAGGAACCCAGGAAGCCTGAACCCTGGCAGACATTGGCACCCATCTTGCTCCAACACGTGACCACAGATTTTGGGGAGGGAAGTAAGTTGTGCTTTATGGCCTAGTAACTGTAAGCTTCTACGCCAAATAAATACCCTTTATGCAAACCAAATGATTTCTGGTATTTTGCATCGCACCTCTTTGGCTGACTAATACAGACATCTAGAAGAAATTGAATGTTTTAGAAAACTATTTCTAAATAGTGAACTGAATAGTGCAACTATTCAAATTTCTAAATAGTGCAACTGAAGATGTAGACTGACTAATTTATGTAGAGGGCTTACAGATTTCACAGAGATATTAATTTCTTCACCTTTTTATTGAGATATCAAATAAATAAATCATTTTTTATATGTACAGTCAATGAATATATCCACAGAAGGAGCACCCAGATCCAATCATGGGATGTCTCCCCCATCCAATTAAGTCTCATGACCTTTTGAAGTGACTACTGCTATGAGGTAGCCACTTTTGTGACTTGTCAAAATGCCAATTACCTTGATCTCTTTTTAGTACTCCTTATTAATAGAATTACATTACCAGTCCTCTTTTGTGTCTGCATTATTTCACTTACTATAATGTCTGTGAA
>JAQZBX010042947.1:0-21835 GCA_029593785.1 Cabassous unicinctus | reverse complement strand
TAATAACAGTCACAGTCAGAAGGAATAGTTGAGGAGGTTGTTGAAAGCTTGGAAACCTCTCCTGGGTTAAGACTAGGGCTCATCTCATCTGACAGTTTCATGGTTAGATGTAAGCCCATTTTTGTGGATATAAAGATCTTCAATCAAAAATTTATATTTGTATTTGACAATTGCTAATTTTATTTTACTTTTTAGTGGTAAGGTTTTCCTTTATCTTGAAAGAAGCTTTAGATTACATAATATTTACTTCATATATATAGGGGATTCCTATATATCCCACCCCCACTCACATTTCCCCCTATTAATAACATCTTTTATTAGTATAAAACATTTGTTTTAATTAATGAAAAAATATTGAAGATTTGCTACTAACCATAGAATATAGTTTACATTATCATTTACAATTTGCACTGCAAAATTTTATAAGTTTTGACAAAATGTATAATGGCCTGTATCCTTCATTGCAGTATCTTGCAGAACAATTCAAATGTCTTCAAAATGCCCCATGTTACACCTATTCTTCCCTCTCCCTCCTCTCAGATCCTCTGGTGACCACTGTCTTTATATCAATGCTATAAGTTCTTTCATTACCAGAATAAATTAAGTCTGTTTTGGTCCATAGTTGAATTTCTTATGTTAGTTCATGCCTCATTCTTAAGGATTTGGGGATGGCAATGCCCAATCTGCTTCTGATTGAGAGAGGGCTTTACCACTAGCTATGGCCCATAGCATACAGTTGGTGTATTTTATCCATACACCCTTATAATTAAAACTATGTGTTATTATTGTACATTTGTTATAGTTCATAAGAGACTACTCTCAAATTTGTACTGTTTACCAAAGTCCATCTTCTACCATATGGTTCATTGTGTTATACAATCCCATGCTTTATACATTATATCCAATGTGTACACTTAGTGGCTCTCACTTAATCACAGTTGTGCAGTCATTGCCACAGTAAAACTTTGAATGTTTTTTACTATGATTTTTGTATAAGTGTTCTTGTGAGGCATTCCTGCCTGACAAATTAATCTTTAAAAAAATAAAAGGCAACTTTTTGTTTGTTTAAAAATAAGTAATGGATTTTTAAACACAGTATTTCATACTGTAAAGTCTTATTAAAACTTGAATTGTAAGTAAAATATAGTAGAAAAAGAATAACTACTTCCAAGAAATTATATAATTCTAAAACAAATAATGTGGAGAGATGAGACTTACTTAAAATAAAATTCAAAATTGTGAGTAGCATAAATTCAAATATCAAACAGATGATACTAAATTATGAGAGATAATGGATTGGTGATTTATTCACAATAAGTAAAAATATATCAGTAAAAATATATGCAAATATGAAGACATGAAATTATACATGGCAAAAAGTCATTATGAAAGAGAATCAGAGAAGAAAGTTGCATGGCATACACACAATCTCAATGGTATTTATTTAAATTATTTTATTTTTACAATTCTAAAAAGTTTTTCATTTATAAAATTAATTTTAAAAATTATTGGGGCAAAACTCTTTACCTTAAATTACCTTTTGAACTGGATTTCATGTAAATAGTCTTATACAAACATACATATTTACACATGAATCTATTTTGCTATGTTTTAAATGACCACAAATCATAAATTAAACTGGGAAACATATATCAAGAAAAAATAATAGTATCGTTGGACACATTATTTACATTTGTGCATAATTATTAGAAAAAATTTCATGATATACATAAATACATCTTAAACATTTATATATATATTTATTATGTATATAAAAATCAGAAAAGAAATAAAATGAATAAATATTAACAAATGTAGATTACCATATTTAATAGACTAAATTGTTGTAACTAATTTGGTAAATAGTATTAAATAGTATACTATGGGTGTTTCTAACAATTAGTTAATATCACTTCCAAAATCGAGTGTTCAGAACAGAAGTACAATTTGTTTTTGTGGACACCACTAGAATATATATTCAGAATCAAATTTCACCTTAGTATTTGCAAAACTTAAATTTGAGCAATTATTACTGAGGTTTAATTTTTAATGCTGTTACAATTTTATACTGTTATTTAGGGAGAATAAATATAAAATTTCTTCATGGACTCAATATTTCTGAAGATGGGCATATTTCTTCTTGTCTAAAATTAAAACACATTTGTGCTCCCTGTTGTTTCTCAGCTCCTGCAAATATTGTTTGTCTTCTGACATAGACAATTTTGCCTATTAGTTCTGAAAAGTTCAAATAATGCTCAAAAGAACAGGGTGACCTGATTATTGTCATAATTTTACCAAGAGCATTTTGAAAGAATTTGTCCGTAAGTTGACTCCAGAGAAGTAGTAATTTCATTGTTGTATCCTGTCTATCTCTGTTCTAATAACACCCTTCAGTATATGAAGTCCATCTTCTCATATCTCATTATCAACAAATATCAATATGTTAAAGAGACTTACCTCCCGAAAACTTTTCTCAGAGCTCCAGCCAGATCTTTGTTTCAAAGATTGTAGATGATGTGGCTGACCATGGGAGTGAGGATGGTATAAAAGACAGATACTACTTTACCCTGCTCAGCAGTATGATAAGATTTCAGTATAAAATATGTGATGATGGCTGTTCCATAGAAGAGAGTCACCACAATGATATGGGAAGAACAGGTTTCCAAAGATTTCTCATCCCTAAATTTGAACTTAATCTCAAAACCATAGATATTACCTGCCCATATAAGGCCATAATGGCAGATAATGGAATGAGGATGAAAAAGAAACCACTAATAAAAATTGCATTTTCATAAAGAGATGTACCAGCACAGACAAGTTTCAGGGGAGCTGGCATCTCACAAAAGGAATGTTCAATGTATCTGGAGGCACAGTAAGGAAGACTGAGTGTATATGTAACATGGAACAAAGCATTGAGTAGTGCACCCAGCCAAGTGACAGCCACCATGAAGACACAGATTGTAGGGTGCATAAGAACTGAATATCGGAGAGGGTGGCATATGGCCACATAGCAGTCATAAGCCATAACTGCCAAGAGAATGGAATCTGATGAAGAAAGGATATTGAAGAGGAAGAGCTGAATTCCACAGTTAATAAAAGAAATGGTAATTTTACCAGACAGGAAATCAGTAGTTAACTTAGAAACAATATTGGAACTATATGAGAGGTCCATGACGGAAGCCTGACTGAGCAAAAAGTACATAGGTGTATGGAGTCGAGAGTCCATCCAAATAAGAATAATCATCATAATATTGCCAATAACGGCCACAAGAAACACTATGAAGATGAGAGAGAAGATGAGATTGGGAGATTGAATGTGATGAAATAGCCCTAGGAGAATGAAGTCAGTTTCAGTGGTCTGATTGCTCCATTTGCCCATTCTCTTCTTCCCAATTCATAGTCCTAGAAAGACAGACAAAAATCTTTAATTTTGTGCTCCCCCATATTATAATGTGCCAACTTCATTCTCTTCCTTAGTTTTGCAATGATATATATTAATCTCTACAAAACAATTGCTGTTTTTTTTGCTGCCATTTCATTTCATGTTGATTTAAAATACTTCTATCAAAAATTACCTAAACACTACCCACTCTGTAATTTAAGGAAATATATTTAGACACCTTGAAATTTAGATAAGGTTAGTAGGTAAAATTTGTTTTAAAAAAGCATTCATACATATAATCTCTCCATCTATCTCTCTGAATCTTCCTCTCTATCACTGTCTGTTCATTTACCTATTAAATCTATATCTATGTCTTTGACCTTTTCTTTGTCTTTGTCCATGTCTATGTCTTTGCCTGACTTTATGTCTAAGTCTACAAATACATCTATATTTATGTATATTTCTATTTGTATTCATATTTCTAATTTTATTTCTGATTCTGTTTCTGTTAATGCAGCTTCAAGTGATTACTTTCCTTCTTTCTAAAGGTAATTTTTATTTTCAGAGAATTCAATTTATTTTGCATAAATAGCAGGTAAAGAAACAACACCATAATCACATAAAAATGTTTCCAGTTTCCCTATTTCTTTACATCAGCATATTGCTTCATTAGTTATCTTAAAGAGAAATCATGTTTAAGTGCTCCTTATTTTGAAATTAATTTGGGTAAGTTTGCTTTTTTTATATAATTTGATAGCTGAGAACGTAACATCATCCAAAGACCAGAAGAAGCCTAATATCAACCTCAATTGCTACTGCATGGAATTTAGTCTTATGACTCTACATAGTTGAAAGATTGCTAATGATATGACAAATTAAAAAAAAATGGAAACAAACCAATAAGTAAAACTGCTATTAATTATATAATTTGGCCAGAGGAATTATTTCGCATCTCTGCTTAATCTGGTTGAGCTCTGTGTTAAGAAAAAAAAAATGTGCCAAGTCTAATTTGGCAATAAACTTATCTGAAGGGAGTAAACGGAGAAAACCTCAAATGACTCAAATTCTTTTTGAGGAAGTAAAAATGATGTGACTAGATTGGCTAAATTTGTAAAAGTTCAGGTATTACATTGCTTAAGATTTTCCTCAAAATTTGGGTCATATAAAACATACCTATAACATCAAAATATAAATTTTACTAAACAATAAAGACAATCAGCATCTTTCCCAGAAATGTGTATTCAGAGTCAATTGTTGCCACTGTCTACTAACTTGATTCTTAGGGTTGGAAGCATGCCCATATATTATGATGCACTTTTTAATATATTACATATAAGTCCATGTAATTGACATTGACCCATTAGCAATTATGACATTTTGGTTACAAAAATACTGCATTGCATTACTTGTTTTATTTTAAGGGGTACTAGTTTATCCTGTACATTAGTTACCAATTCTTTAACAAATATTGAGATAATTACAAAACAACTGAATATCAGAAAGTAGCTCAAAATCTTGTGAAATTTTTACTTTGGCTTAAAGTCAAGAAGACTTTCACTGCTAAACATATATGAGTTCTGAATTGTATTTCAATAAAGTGATATTTTATTTCCAAATTGGATTTCATAAATTCAATTTAAAGAACTCTGAAATAATCAGAATTAAATCATAAACTAGTGATTTTTAGTTAACTATATCATCATGTGTACATCACAGTTTTTCAGTAGAATGCTTGAAAATTCAGTACTTATATAATGTAGTGAAGCTTTTTTTTTTCCCCAAAGAAATCAATTCAATTAAAGAAAAAACCATCTATGACTCAGGATTCATTTGGAATTTGTTCTCATACTATCTTTACTATTAGTGTTTGTGAACTGCATGCCTTTGGTATTAAAATAATGGAGGGAGAGAGTAAAAATTGTTCAATAAAAATATCAGAAGAGCAGATAACACAAAGCAGTTGGATTCTTGAGAGTGTATTAATTTCATTGTCTCTAAATATAATTTCCTAATTAATATGAAAATATGGAAAAATAAGGAAGTCTGTCATTGTAAATCATATATCACCCTGAAAAATACAGACATAAATCAGGTAAGATATGAGGAATATATGATAATTATTATTTAATTATTGAAAGTCTCTCATTATATTCTTAATCATCTATTAAGATGTTCCCCTCATTCAAAATGGTTATCAGAACCATAAAGAGACTTTTGTCAGTCCATAAGAACTTGGAAATTGGATTACTTCTAATGGCCTATTTTCCATTCATTAACATCAAATAACTTAATCATAAGTATCTAGATTGTCAAGCTTTTGGGAAAAGAAAATTTTGTTTTTGTCATTTCAAACTAAAATGCAAATCCAAATTCATGGATGTAAATATAATAACACACTGTGGTTTCAATTTTAATACAAAATATTAACTTACCTGGTTCAATTGATATTCACAAATGATGTTTTAAGCACTGCTCCATAAATTGGTGAAAAGAATATTTATCCTATCAATATAATAATATGTAATTTCACTTTTTAATAATTTATAACAAACTATCTTTTAATTGGAAGAGTCATTTCATTTCTTTGAAATAACTAATAGGTTCTTAGAATATGAGGGACTCAAAGGCCATTTCTTGTTTATACCAGCTAGTTAAGTCATACATTTTTAAGTTATATGCAGGATAAATCTAAAAAATATTCATTCACTTATGTTAATCACTCCTGGGGCTGAATTATCTATTTTATATGCTTTTTGCACATGTAAATATATCAAATTTATATGCAATTTTAAAAATTTAATAAAGACAAAGTTCTTACATTTAAAGCTTTTGGGAATTATTTCTACTTTTCATCCAAAGAGGCATATAAATAAATAAATAAATAATTTCTTTAACTGTCCCTTTTGAAAGGTATTCATTGGCTATGTATTAACAATATATTTTTTGTAATTATAATATTTTGAGGCAATGTTTCTTCTCTTGTTATTGAAAAACTTCTGAACGATCATTTATGGCATTAAACACAAGCAGAAAACAGAAAAACCTGTATTTAAGAGCAGTTCAACTTCACTTATATTTATACTGAATCAGAGATTTTAATTCTTTATTATCTAACATTACTTAACTCTGTTGCAAAATCAAGGCTGAAAAATGCTGAATGAACTAACTACTCACATAAGAATAACAATATCATCATGCCCAATATTCAGTTGATTTTGGGGGGATTAAATCTAAATTCTATGTTCTTTTCAGAAATCATAGATATAGATAACTTACTTTTTGTATTTTTTTCAAAACATCACCAGAAATCGATTTATGTAAAAGGAAGTGTTGCACGGAAAAGTATCTAGAAAGATTTATCCTCCTTCACTGTCAGGGCCATACATTACTAATTAAGAAGATGAAATACTCTACTATAGTTATATGGGCCAATTTATTATTTTACCTGTTCCATCTTTAGAAAAAATTTCACTTGTCTGCCAGTCTGCTCCCTTTGGTGGGCCCAGCACAATTATTCCACTGTCCTTCAAGTGGACAAATTAAGAAAGTCTGTTCTCTTGGCAAAAAGGAAACAAAAACATCAATCAGTTCCATTTGCATTGACATACCATCCCCAGCTAACTGCATCTAAGAAATGGAAAATGACAGTGGTGAAATACCAATGTGTAATTCATCAGCAGCTGCTTGGATTATGGGTGAATGCATTTCCTCCTGGCTTCACCAATTATTAGTAATTTTAAATATGCTACTTAACTCTTTTTTCCTCTGGTTATTCATCTACAATATGGTTATGAAAAGAGCATGTCTGTTATATGGTTTGGTGAATATAAATAAATTTAATGCGAATCTCATTATATATTGCCAGGTGTTAGGATATGTGATGAATTAAAAAAAGATGACTTGTTTTTTATTTTTATGAATTGGTATAATTAGAAGTATGAATTGATCCATAATGTGTGATATTTTTCCTGAAGGCACATTTAAATATTTAAATACATAAATATATAACCTGAATAATGAGAAATGTTTTTTATTTATTGAATTATATGCATGACACAATAATTTATTGTTCATCAGATCTCTCATTGAACAATAAATTATATACATGCATTTGTATTTTATATGTGTGTGTATATATATATACATATATATATATGTACACACACACACTCACAGAACATGACTTATATAGAGAGAAAAATTTCCTTGGTCTATTTGATTGTGAAGTATTCATCAGAAATGCTATTTGATTTTATATTTATCTGATGATACAGATTTCATTAAAGATCTCTGAGCATTCAAGTCCCCAAATAATTACTCAATATTTTTCTATATATAGGGGGAGAGATGTATAGCAATACTAAGGAATGAGCTCAGTTTCAAATGAATTCTCAGAATGCATATAGGAGAATGAGTAGGTTTGTTTGGGCAGAGCAGATTTTAAGGTTCTTTTAAGTATATGATATTAAAGTAATTTAAATTTGATTAAATATTTTTCATGTACTAAGAAGACTTATAATTGCTTTATGTATAAATTAAATCCTCAGACCTCCCATTCTCCCTCTTAGGAAGACATTACAAATAATATCTGCATTTCAAATATAGAAATTCCCTAATTTCACCAATAGTGCAAGTAGTGGCATCAAAAGTTGATAATAGATATCGAATACGTTTCCTGTGTTTCCAAGTAAAGGGCTTGTTGCAATGAGCATGAGTAATGAGTGAAAAAGTCATAAAAAACAAAAGGAAAAAATTGAATAATTAAAAAAAAATAAATAGGAAAAAATGAAATTTCAAGGAGATGAGAAGAGAAGATAAGAATGAAGACAAAACATGAGAAGGTAGAAAGAAAGAAAAGAAAAAGAAGAGGGGAAACTAAAAGAAGAAAACAGGAAGGAAATAAGAGGAAAGAAAAAAAACCCCACAGGTCTCCCTCTCAGGCCATCAGCAACAGTCAGGCTGCTTGTGTTGACCAATCAATCACTCCCATGGCTCACACTCTGCATAAGCTACTAGCATGTAGAGAAAAAAATAAAACTCAGTCTAGGTGTCCTGTCTTGAAGCTATTTGTCTCATGTATCCCCTCCCCCAGGAATCACGGAAGTTTCTGACAATCTGCTTATTTTCTCTCCTCATTTCTCTATTCTCCTGGCCTTTTTGGGTGCCTGACAGCTCACCAATTGTCTCTCCCAGATCCTATCTCCCCTAGGCTGGTTAGGCACCTCTCAGCTCACTGGCAAACTCTGACATCTCCCTTCTCACCTGTGCCAATTGTTCACCTGTCATCTCACCCCTTCACCCTACCCCATTTCCTCTTTCTCCCAAAACTGGTTGAGTGCATGTCAGCCCACCTGATCAAATCACCCCTCCTCTCTCACTGGAGACATTTCAGTGTCATCCTGCATATTTCCTTTTCCTGGGAACCAGATGAGAGCCACTCCATTTGCCTTATCTCACCTCCACACCACTCTCCCCCTGAGCTGGGTGGCAACCAGTATTCTTTAACCCAGTGATTTCCCTTCTTTCAAGAGCACCAGCAGCACACCCATTTGTACCAATGGTCTCCTCTCCCCAAGGCCAGCTGGGCACTGGTCTCTGCACTTGACCATTTACCCCATGCTCCCTTTTCTCCATGAAACAGCTGAGTATCAGTCCAGGCACTTGATAGCCCCACAGCGCACCTCCTTGTGTGCATTCTGAGCACCAACATGCATACCTGATACACTATTGTCTCATGTCACTGTGAGGACCAGCTAAGCAAATCACTTTCCTGGCTTCCTTCTCCCTCTGATTAAGATGACTGCCCTATCTCCCACAATTTCCCTCTCCCTTGACTGTCTGGGCCTCCCTCTCTGTCAACCATCAGGCATCACCCCCACTGTCCCACAGCTTGCCTTCTGCCAGGCTGGCTTGATTACCTTACTGCAGTATCTGGAAGAGGAGTGCAGCCTCCCATTCCCTACTGTTATTTTAGATCCCCTCTACATCACCTCTATAATGTACACTTTATATTTATTTATTCTTCTATTCTGTAGCTCCCAGTTTATTAATCATTTTACCTGTGACTGTCCAACTCTATTGCCATTGTTGTGTCATGACTTTTCTCAACATAAATATACATCTTCTTGAACGGCTTTATTATACTTTTGGAAACATTCATGACCATTGTAGCTTTCTATGTGCATGTTTTCACTGTGAAATTCTAGATGTGCTCCAGTAAAGGACAGGCAGAAGTTATCTCCACTTGTGTCTGCCACCTGATTGTGGCAAATCTCTTCTATGTGACAATTCTGTCCAACTCTTTGAGGTCAAGATTCTAATGCACCACTGAACAGGAAAAAGTGATAGACTTCTATACCTTTATCCCAACTCTTCTGAAGCCATTCTGTCTAAATAAGTAAGATTCTGTAGGCCATGAGAAAATTTTTACATATTGAAACTTGTACAAATGTGGCTTTAGGAATCTTTTTATGATTAGATTGTGCAACAAATAAAGGCTTGAGTAGTCTACTTCTTGGAAAGGTGTGCACCCATAGAATTGCTTACTCAAAAAATACATTGATAAATATCTTCATTCCTCCTCTTTTCCAAAATAAAGTATTGCTATTTAAACTAGTTTGATTTTCAACATAAAATAAAAAATATAATGTTATTTTCAGCTTTTATATGTGGCAAAATCTATGTCCCCATATACTAACTATTATTCTTTAATGCTCTTTTAACATCCTGGAATACAATGTGCAAGAAATACAATGTATCCAAACACAAAATCAAGGTCACCTATAAAATGAATGAGCTGCTGAGTTGAGCAGTGTACATCCGTCTATTGATTGCTTTACATCCTTTCTACATTCTTGTTCTTTTTTAATTACTCTAATTCTTTTCTTTTCCTTCCTTCCTCCCTCCCTCCCTCCCTCCCTCCCTTCCTTCCTTCCTTCCTTCCCTCTTTATTTCATATTTGACATTTATAGTTATGAATAAAACACCAATAATCTTTTACAAAATTTTGTGTATGCCCATAAAGCTAAATACCTTTGGTGTACAGCCAAAGATTACTTGCTTGGCCATAGTTAAGTTTAGCATATATATAAATTTAATAGAAACATCCAAAATATTTTTCTGAATTGCTTCTGTTTATATTCCAGTCAGCACTTAGTGAGAGTGTAGTGGTAGCAAATGGCTGATGGTATTTAATACAATGGATTGCTAAAATATGTGCTGTTGCATTTATAGTTGAATATAACCTATTATGTCAATGCACAGTAATCATTTTTTCTGGGTGAGAATGAGGAATATTATTAGAAAAGAGAATAAAACATATGGGAAATATTTTAGAGTTTCATTGGCAAGTTCTATGTATTCATTTTACAGAAAAAAAGAAACAGTTTCTAAAAGCCTATAGGAAAATTCATTCTTGGATCAAGATAAATTGTGTCTATTTGTAGATGAATGTCTTCATTTAGTTTTTTGTTACATTCAGAGTAAATTCATCACCCAACAGAAACAAAATTGAGTTTTTCCCCTCTACATTATATTACATTAATATAGTTGCATGTGTCTGTGGCCTCATTCAGTTTATTCTTTAATAACATTCTTTTCAATGATTATAGACCAAAGGAATTTACACATATCCATTATTTATCAACAATATTTGGGTTGTTTCAAGCTTTCTGCTATTATATATTGTAACCTTATGGATATTGTTGAAAAAATCCCATTTCCCATGTACAAGAGTTTGGATTGGTATTTACCTATGATTGGAACTATGTGTTCATAGATTAGCACAAATTGCATGGTTTACAGAAAAATATCAATTACCTTGGATAATGGTTACAATATTTAACTTTTCCAAAAGGATTAATTGCATTATGTTTACTGTCACCTTTTCTATCATTCACATTTGTTATGGCATGTTATTATATGACAATTTAATGGTTCTAAAATAACATAGCATTTTGGCACTGTTTCTTTTACACAAAATTCCTTATATGTTCAAGCCATATCTATTATTTTTCATAAAAACTGCTCATTGACATAAATTTTCAGACCCATCTAATGCTCAGCATCAAGGAGGAAAAATAAAACAAAAATGAATTTATATTTTAAGTACATACAAGACTTACACAGAGAAATTAACAAAATAATTGCATTTAAAATTTTTCCAGATTCTTCCCCAATTTATATATGTAGACCCCATCAAACTTCCAAGATAAGTATTTCATGCCCAATAACTAGTTCAATTTTTTGCTTTTTAAAAAATATTTTGTCTGTTTCAAAATGTATATTTTGACCTTGTATTCATGGAATTAACATTTTTCATTTTTCCCAATTTTTTTTTACCTCTATTCATCTATATGTTAGACAGAGTTCATCTTTAAAGTTTGATGTTTACAGTTAAATAGTTGACATGTTTTTAATTAAACATTTGATTGAAGACTGATTGTATTAGTCAAGATTCTCTAGGGAAACCAATGGAAGGACATATCTGTACATATTAGTTGATTTTTGTAAGAACTGTCTCAAGTGAATATGGGGATGGGTAATTACAAATTTCTGAAGGCAGGCCACAAGTTTTAAACTCTCAAGAGGGTTTGCAATGAATTCCACAAAAGATGCTCGTTAGCTAAAGTAGAGCTGGAAATTTTCTCTCCTGATTGCAGTAATCATCCATCACTTTTCCTTTTAAAGGTTTTAACTGATTGGATGAGACTTCTCTCATTGTTGAAGGCAATTTCTTCAGTTGATTGTACATATAATCACCCATAGTTACAAACACTTTACTGATAGCGTAACTCCATGAAATATCTTCACAATAACAATCAGCCAGGGCTTGATTGACCAAACAATTGCACAACATAAACTGGTCTAGCTGGTACAAGAATTAAACTATCACACTGATTCACAAAGTTTATACAGAAAGAAAGTCCATGATTTTTACATTGAACTCTCACACAATGAACATGTTTGTTTGCAAGTAATAGCATAGTCAGAGCACATGAGAAGCTCCCCTCTTGTCCTCTTACATTCACTATCCATTCTTTTCTCCAGCAGGAATACTGTAGTTAAATGTAAATAGGTGATCATGAGTATATGTATTTGAAATTATATATTCAGGATTAAATATTTAGAGAATGAAATTTAAAGGTGACATCAAATATATCTACACCAAAATAAAAAAATTCTTAGGAATAATATAAATGGTACAAACCACTCCTTAAAACATATATATTAATTTTTGGAGAAAACTGAAATGAGTCATAAGAAATTGGAGCAATGTAAACTGTCCATGAATTATATTAAAAATAGAAAAAAATAAATTCTCCTAAAATTGTCTCATTATTCAATATAATTTCCATTAATTCCCATCAGTTTATGTGTATGTACATGTGTGTGTGAGCATGTATCCACAACTTGAGTACAGGATGTAAAAATTTATGCATAATCTAATAATCACTCAAGAATATTTAAAAATAATAAAATATGCATATTAGTTTTTTGAGATATCAAAACGTGGTAAAACTTTAATCATTTAAAATTGTAATACTGCTGCACATACAGATTTGAGGGCACTATAATTGTTATTATAACAAGTAGTTAATACAGAGGTAATGCACTTAATGTATCAATGCCTACTTGCTATTTCTAACATAATTCTTTCAACCACATATCTATTATTTCATGGTAATTTCAAGAAATTTATCAAAATCCCCTATATTCTGTACATGACTCTTCTGTAATTTAAAGCTTCTTTGAAGACAAAAAGGAAAAAAAATAAACTGGGGGGAAAAACATAAGAAAATGTCACTGCATATACAAGATAACAGATCTAACAATGATGGAAGTTATAATGTCAAAAAATATTTTATGTTTTTTAAATTATTTTTTATTATTCCAATTTTTAATTTTTTTGTAATTTATTATTTGTAAAACTATCATTATTATTTCAGTTTCTTATTATCTGTATTTGTTTATTTTCTTAGCTTCATTTTTGAAGAAATTTTCAATCACAGAAATGTTACCACTTTGGCAGGGGAGAATCATTGGTGTGGAGTATCAGTGATTGGGGATGAATGGGAGGAGGTTCACCTGTGGCATACCTATAAGACATATAAATGTGTTCATGTAATTATGAGGCACTGTCATGGTGGGTAGATATTCACACAATAACCAAAAGAATATTGAATTCCCATTTTGGGGAGCTCTACCACAATCTCATTTAGGATGGGAATAATCCCCCAAATACAGGGAGAGTGACTAATGAAGGAGGATGGTGCATTGATGTGCCCTTGATATTGATGACTGTATTAATCAGCCAAAGGGATGCTGATGCAAAATACCAGAAATCTGTTGGCTTTTATAAAGGGTATTTATTTGGGGTAGAAGATTACAGTTACCAGGCCATAAAGCCTATTACTTCCCTCAACAAAGTAATGTTGCCATGTGTTGGAGAAAGATGGCTGCCAACATCTGCAAGGGTTCAGCCTCCCTCTTCCTCTGAAGGCTCTGGGGTCCCAGCTACTTCCAATATCAGTTGTAGTCTGAGGTTAGTATTTTCTCTCTCCCGGGGTTCATTTCTCTTTTGCCTCAGCTGCTGAGAGCTCTGGTCTCAACAGCTGCAAACTATCAGGTGAATAGATCATCACTTTTCTGGGGCCTCTGCTATTTCTATGAAACCATCTGTATTCCTGTGTTCTTCTACTATGTGTTTACTTCCCAGGGCTCCAATATCAAAACTTTAACTAAATCTCTACTGTGTCACTTTCTCTGTGAGTCCTCTCCCACCAAATGGTTGGGGATGCAACTTCCTACTGATGTGGCCCAATCAAAGCCTTAATCATTATTTAATCAAGTAAAAGTGAAGCCTCTGAATCCAATATTATCTAATATGCCCAGAGGAACAGACAAGTTTACAAATATAATCAAATATCTATTTTTGGAATTTATAAAAAAAAAATAAACTGCTACACTCCACCCTCTGAATTCCAAAAAGACATTACGATACTCAAAAAACCTTAAATCAGTAAAATGCTAAATACAGAATCATATCACAATCCATTTAAAGAAATACAGTTTGTGTTGCGGTGAAGTCTCATCTAGCTGCAGACTTCTGAAACTTACAAAACCACTTATCTGCTTACAATATACTAAAGGACAGACAAGGAATAAACATTTTCATTACCATAAGGAGAAATTGGGAGGGAAACATGACTTATGGGCCCTCTACGGTTCAGTAAATCTGCAGAGCATACTCCATTTGATTTCAATGTCTGAGAGTCATTCTCTTAGATGGTCTCTTCTCCCTGAGGCCTCATGAGGACCCACCCTTTCCACAGGCTAACCCAAAAGCCATTTTCTTGGTTCCACCCTTATCAAGCATCTAGGTGGTGAACAAGCTCCAGGTCTCACCCTCCAAGAGTGCTGGGGTAATTCCCACACTTTACCAAGTGCAGTGAAGTGAAGACAACATCTTCCCTAACCTTTGGCATACAGGCCCAACCCTCTCAGAACAGTAAGTTGGTGAACTGGCCTTCACTAATCCATGGGGGTTAGGTCCACCCCTCTCAGAACAATGGGGTGGTGAACATAACCTCCCTAATCCTTGGGGAAAGTGTTCCAACCTGTCTGTACTATGGGCAAAACTCTCCCCAAATTTCAGGCAGGAACATCCACCCTCTTCAACTGCTGTGGCAGACTTACCCTCTTTGTACACACGGGTGGGGTTCTTCTCTAGACCCAAGGAAACATCTTATTTCAAGATCTCAGCTTCCATGGTGTTCCTCTTAAAGCAGTTTCTCCTTCAATCTCTCCCTTCCATGTTCCTTTTATTCCAGGCTGACAGTGACTTTTTTCATACAGCTCTCTCAAAAAGCTTGTTAGTTTAGCATGCAAGAAGCAAGTATCCAAGCATCAAACAGTAAGACTTTCCACATGTCTTTCGTAGATAACTGCATCTTCAATCCTGATATAAACATTCCAAGTTTAGTTAAGTCCTCAAATGGGGTGCTGTCATCTGGGTGCTTGATTTCCAGAGACTTGGAATTTCTGAAATCAATTTCTGTTTTCTTTTTGCCCAGCAAATCAGTCCTCAGCTTATCTCTCTCACCTAATATTTTACTATAATCTGCAAGGAGAAGCCAGTCTGCATTCTCTGAGTTTACTTTGGAAAGTTCTTCAACTAAATGTCTAGGTTCACTGTTTTCAAATTCAACTTTCCATAAAACATCAGGTGTCAATCTTGCTAAGTTCTCTGCAACTTTAAAGCAGCAAACACCTTTCCTCCAGTTTCCAATAAAATTTCATCGTTTACTTCTAAGGCATCATAAAAGGTCTCTTCAGAGCCCTCTAGGCATATTCTATCAAACATCTCACAATTCTTCCAAAAAATACAACTTACCATTTATAAAACTATTACAGCATTTTGGTAATTGCAAAAACACTACCAACTCCTGGTACCAGATTCTGTATTAGCCAGCCAAAGGGGTGCTGATGCTTTTACAAAGGGTATTTATTTGGGGTAGAAGCTTACAGTTACCAGGCCATAAAGCCTAAGTTTCTTCCCTCACCAAAATCTGTTGACACATGTTGGAGCAATATGGCTGCTGATATCTGCAAGGGTTCAGCCTCCCTCTTCTTCTGAAGGCTCTGTAGTCCCAGCTTCTTCCAATATCAGCTGTGGGCTGGGACAGGTCTTTTCTCTCTTCTGGGATTCATTTCTCCTTAGTCTCAGCTGCTGAGGGCTCGGGTCTCCCCAACTGCAAATTATCAGGTGAAAAACTCATCTCTCTTCCCCAGGCTTCTTTCATGTCTATGGAGTTGTCTCTATTCCTGTGTTCTTCCAGTGCTCCAATATCAAAACTCTAACTCCTCTACTGTGTCATTTTCTCTGCAAGTCCCCACCCACCAAGGGGGCAGAATGCAACATCCTACTGATGTGGCCCAAACAAAGCTTTAATCATTATTACATCAAGTAAAAGTGAAACCTCTGAGGCCAATATAATCTAATATGCCCAGAGGAATAGACAACTTTGCGAACATAATCCAGTATCTATTTTTGGAATTCTATAAACAATATCAAACTGGTACAATGATTGTAATAATGAAACCTTACTGTTTTAAAAAACAATTTTTTGAAGTATATCATTCATACATGAACATACATAAAACATATGTGCTCAGTAAATATCATGAACCTACAAAACAAACATGCATAACATCACTCAGGGATCCCACACATCACCCCCCACAAACACCCCACATTGTTGTGAAACATCTGCTAACAAATGATGAAAGACCATTGCCAAAGTATACTACTAACTATAGTCCATATCTTCATTCCCTATCCATTTCTTAAGGATTTATTTATTTATTTATTTACTTTCATCCATTTTTACCTCACCCCATTGTTTTTGCTATTTCTGTGTCCATTCATTAAGCAACTCTCTGTGTCTGTTTCCTGCCCTCTCTTCTCATCCTTCTCCTCATGTCTTCACTGGAATTCAAAACTTGGAACCTCTGATGTGGGAGAGAGATATCCTAGTGCCTGTACCACCTTAGTTCTTGGCTTTTCAGTGTGCCTTGTCTTGGCTCTCCCTTGTGTCACTTTCCTATTATGTCATCATCTTCCTGCATGGTGCATGGGGACTGGCAGCTCACCTGGGGTCTGGTGGCTCACCTGCTCCTGGGGCCTGATAGATCACCTGTGTACAGGGCCTGGCAGATCACCCAGTGTCTGGTGGCTTGGCAGCTCACCTGCTTGTGGGGTCTGGGTCTCTCCCAAGGCCTGGCGGCTCACCTGCTCACAAGGCCTGGTGGCTTACCCATGTGTGGGGCAAGATGGCTCACCTGGGGCCTGGTGGCTCACCCGGGCCCTGGCAGCTCTCCCATGAATGGTACTTGGTGGTTCACAGAGTGCCTGGTGGCTCACCTGCTCATGGAGCCTGGCGGTGCACCCACGCATGGGGCCTGGTGGCTCACCCATACATGGGGCCTGGCGGCTGACCAATGCACAGGGTCTGGCAGCTCACCAGGGCCCTGGTGGCTCACCCACTCATGGGGCCTGGTAGCTCACCTGCTCATGGGACCTGGCGGCTCACCTGCACATGGGACCTGGTGGCCCATGTGCATTCTATATTTTTCTTTTTTTTGTTTTTACCGTGAGATCATGTAGATTGATCCCAGGTCCCTCCATAAAGGAGATGGATGCCCAACCACCCAAGCCACATCCGTCCCCCTGCTATATCTCTTAAGGTTGACCAAAGATACCCAAAGTTACAGTTCTTTTCCCATACAGGATGACCATATAATAAATCAGGCTTAGTTTATCACCAGCATTCTAAAAACCAGACCTAGGGAGAAAAACTAGGCCTGGGGACACACGAATGGTTTCTAATATAGCTAATGTTTAGCCTACCCTGATTATCACAAAATCAGGACAGTGAGAATATTTGCAGAAACTTTACTTTTGAAATTGAAACTTAGCTTGTTGTTATGGGGTGCCAAGGTGTTACTCTGGATATCCTCCTTGTTGGTCAAATATGGCCTTTCTCTAAGCCAAACTTAGCACATAAATTCATTACCTACCCTTCAGCATGGTACATGATTCCTGGGGATGAACCTCTCTGTTAACAAGGGATTATCACCAAGCACCAAATAGCAATAAACAGGAAAAACACATTGGCCAAAAGGGGAAAAGGGGAAAGACAAATGATTTTATATGACTATGAGACTTCAAAGTGAGTCAGGAGGTGATTCCAGAGGTTATGCTTATGCACATCTCAGCAGGATCACATTGACTGCTAAAGAAATATTGCCCGAAATAGCAGAGCTATCCAGGCACTATAGGCAGGGCCAACAGATCAGGAGTTTGGTGCCCTGTCAGTGGGCCCTACTTGGGAAATTTTTGCTCCCCAGTGTGACAGAGTTGGACTCAGTTGTGGTTTCCCTATACATGACTTTTCTGCTTCTTCTGTTAACATATAGTTAGATTTGATAGGTTTATGTCCAAGACACTTAAATCTTTGGGCTGTCCTTTTGCCAGCTGGGCTTTGAATCTCAATACATTTGTCAAATCTACTCTCCAGCTCATTGGATTCACCCATGAAAACTAACAAGGAGATGACTTTGGACAATGACCACCCAAAGGAACAGAGAAATTCTGCAACTGTAAGCAAGATAGTTCCATCCATCTGTACCATGGGATCAAAGCCCCCTCTCAATTAGAGGTGGAGTGGGCCATCAACATTCCAGAATCCTCAGCTTGGGGAATGAATGATGGACAAGAATAGACTTAATGGTATTCTAGTTAGACTTATTGTGATTCTAGCAATGGAAGAAATTTTATCATTGATGTGGAGTCAATGACCACTAAATATTCTGAGGGGAGGAGTGGGAAAAACAGGTATAATATGGAGACATTTTGGGAGTTGGGAATTGTCCTGAATAACATTAAAATGCCAGATACTAGCCATTATCTATCTTGCTATAACTTACAAAATTGTGCAGGAGAGAGTGTAAACTACAATGTAAACAGTAATCCATGCTTAATGGCAATGCTACAAAATATTTTCATCAATTATAATAAATGTATCACACTAATGAAGGATGTTGTTTATGTGGGAAAATGTAGCAGGGGTTGGAAGCAGGGCATATGGTAATCCCATATATTTTTCATGTAACATTTATATAATCAAAATATCTTAAAAAATTAAAAAAAAATATTTTAAAAAATAATATGTAAATAGAGTAGGATGAAATATTGGATAGGCAAATATAAAACACATTCTGGAAAATCTCCTCCAATATCTCCCATTTACATCTCATCAGTCACTCTTAACGGAAAGAAATTCTAAGAGAATAGTAGTTTAACTTCACATAGTGGTGCTTACCTAAAAATATTAAAACTCAATTTTAGTGACACTATTTCTGCCATAGAGACATTTCTTAGAGACAAGTATACTTGATGTCCTTTCCTGAACAAGTGTTTTTATTAACAATGATAGTTTTGAAAGCAAAATAATTTAACCAAACATTTAAATTAATAAAAACATGGAGAGAATTAAAAATATAATAATGATGGAGCCCCAGCTAAGTCTCTTTAAATCAACCACTCTGTAAGAGAGGTCTATATTACAATTCTGTACATGCACAATAGCCCATGCTCAATCTAGTATGTGATTATGTACTTTGTCATTTAAGATGAATGGAAGAAAAATAATGGAGATGAGAAAGTCAGGGATTTTAAAATTCAAAGTTCTAATGTTAGGTGATCTTAGGTAAATCACTTGCATTCTCAAATTCTATGTCCTTCATAACTAAAATGGAAAACTAATAATCCATTTCATCTTCTGGCATTTTATTTAGGACATGCTTCTATATAATTTTTTATATTCATAAAAATTATGAATTATGTTTGCTTACTTATTCTTTTAAAATGAGAACTTTAACTGAAAAACTATTTATACCTGGAAAATCATGAATTAAATAACAATTGTGCTTAGCAGGAAGCTTACATCTTGGTTACATGTATAAAAAATAGAAAAATATGAAATGATTTTAATTTGATTAAATTAAAAATAGATTTTATATCTACATATTAAACATGAAAGATTACAAAATGAAATTTAAAATTGGCATAAAATATATCTGCATCTTTTATCAATAAATTCATATGAACAATATTAATAATGTGAGATCCCCTTCAGATATATATTACTTTTGAGAAAAAATGAATATCATAAATTATATGAGGAATGTAAACTCCACATGGATTAATCTGAAATATGAAAAAAATAAATACTCCTCAAATTTTTGTATGAATTCGATGTAATCTTCATTTAATACCCATCAGGCTGTATGTGTTTGCAAGTATTCAAAACTAGAATATGGAATGTATGAAGTGACATATAAAATTTGAGTTAGATAAAGAATATTTAAAAATAACATTGTATTCATATTTCTATCATATATTAAACATTATAACACAGTTATAATTAAAAGGTTTTTATGTGTTTATATATACAGACTTTGAAGAGACCTTTATTTTTACTGTACAAAGAAGCTAGTTGAGAGTTAATGCATATTATTTCCAACACTTATCTGTCATTCTCAGAATAGAGATCTTTCTTCTTAATGTTTTTGTTCATGTTTATAAGAAGGCTGCTGTGTCTCCAGATTCCTATCAATATTAAGAGCAAAAAGGGTGAGGAAGACAAAATGCTAAATAGGCAATGATGTTGAGAAATTACCTTTTAAAACACATTCTTGTAAACCTCATTCAATATTTCCCCTTTAAAGTTCATTCATTAAATTTAATGAAAGAATTCTTAAAAGGTTTGTAATTTTATCTAAACATATAGTGGGTACCCTAACATATTAAGGATTCATTAGAAACTAGGGTGTGTTTACCACAGAGCCTGTTGTCAGAGACTGGTAAATTTAAAGTCCTTTCCTGAACAAGGGCCCTCATTAGCAAGGACAGTTTTCAGGCAAGCAGTGCTCAAAACTATTTCAATTAGAAACACTATGGAGAATATTAAATAATATATACTAATGACTATTTCAACATCTCTGGTGAGAGGGCTATATTATAACCCTACACATTCACAATATCTCTTGATATGTGAATATGATTGCATGGTCAATTAAGGGGAATGAAAGAAAAATTATGGACATGATCATGTCTTTAAGGCCTACTTCCATATGTTACATTTTATTTTTCATAGAAGCTATGAGTTATGTTTATTTATTCATATTTGAAAAAAGATACAACTTTAGGTCAGAGACAATTGGTGACTTGTCCATTTTCAAGCAGTGAGAGAGTTGGGCTTCATTTCCTTCTTAATCTTATCTCTTCAGTAATCATTCCATAAGCTGGAGATAACATATTGAGAGGAAATTTTTATTTAAATCAAAATTAATTAAATAGGTTAATACACATGCAGAAATATACATTCTCTTTATTATAAGATTAAATATAAAGGAATAGAATATCCCTAGAATATGTTTTCTCAATAATTATTCCTTTAAAATATATAGATGCTAAAATATTGATAAAATTGATGCAATCATAGATTGAATATTTTTTACTAGAACACACATTTTTTTCAATTATTATTGTTTTAGAGAAAATTTTGGTTCACCGAAATTGCATGCATTAAATGTAAAAAACATATTTACCATACAGCACCTCACATTAGTGTGTTATATTTGTTATAATTCAGGAAAGTATATTTTTTATAATTGCACTGTTATCTGTATACTCCAACCTTTACACAGGGGTTCACTATGTTTTACAGACTTATGCTTTTTCTTTTAACTTTATCCTAGTAATATACATAAGACCTAAAATTCCCCCTTTTAACAAAGCTCACATGTATAATTCATTGCTGCAATTGCATTAATAAAATTGTGCTACCATCACCACCATCCATTACCAGAAATTTAAATTCAAACCAA